>QWTY01003644.1:0-22039 GCA_008033365.1 Pseudorectes ferrugineus | reverse complement strand
AAAAACCCCAGCTTTCCAGATATTTCCACTCAGGGTTTAACATAAATGTTCTTACTGATCTCAGACTTCTCTAGCTGATGTGTTCAGAGGCAGCTGTCAAGGCTTTATTTCTGAGTTACAGATTTTTTTATAGAAGTGATAACTGCCATTTGAAAAAAAATGTGGTGTCAGTATTGCCTTAATATTTTCTTGAAGTATACAATGCAGAATTGCAACAGACTCTTCCTTAGTGCTACTTCATGCTTTAGAAATGCGGACATTAGTCCACAAAATCATTTTCCTGGCTAAATGAATACACCAGACCTTTGGAATGGTCAGTTTTTATTTAAAAAATAGCCAACCACACACCCAGTGTATGTGGGGAAAACATTTGAAATTAACAGATTGTGAGGTTTGCTTTTGGGGTGTTCCTAGTTTTGAAGAAAAATCACTTATTTAGGCTCCCTGGGGATGGAGATGCCTTTCCTTGCACAGGATAAAAGGAGAACATCTTGGGTTTTGTGATCACTGCCCTTCTGTGGGCGGAAAGGGAAGCTCCTGGTAGCTTCCATGTGCCCCATTTCTTACTGGTGTGACCTACTGAAGCACATGGGACAGATCTGTTGGGGTCCCTGACTCTCACTGCCACTGGGGAATTTGTTTCTTGACCTACTGCTTCTGTGTGTAGGAACCTAGAAAAGTCTGACTAAAATTTCCAGTGTCCTGTTGCACTTTTCTACTTCAAACTTCTGTTCCTTGCTTTGGCTGAACTTAAATGTCCATCCATGGGTTTCCAAGGGTGATTTTAGTGGTTGGGGTGTCTTGGGCTACATCTTGCCTGTAATACAGAGACTTTTATACTCCACATACTGTTCTTTCTGAATTCCTAAAGACTTGGTCTCATGTTTAAGTCACTGTAGATAAGCTCTTTGTTTTCTGTTTTACTTTTGCATGACTGCCTTCCTGTAGTGAATGTGCATTAACTTTTCCAACCTCTCTCCTTTCTGTTGCAGAGATAGCTGACTTAGGTGAGTTACTGTCACTTGTTCTGGTCCTGTGAAAGTTATCTCTTCTCTTTGTTCTTTTTTATGTTTGTGTGGGGCATGACTTTAAGTTAGAGGCATGATCAACAAAAGGGTAAAATGTGGCATTCCTAGAACATTTCAGGCTGAGGTATGCCTTGGGATCCTTTCCAGTCATTTTGCACACCTGGCTTAAACCACAAACTGATCTGTTTGTAACACTGTTACATCCAACAACTGAGCTTGGTGCTGCTGGTCAGCCTTCCCACTGGACACGAGCACCACTGCTCCAAGTCCTCCTGTGCCAGTCCTCTCTCCAGCACTCAGCAGCAAGGTGACTGAAGGACTGTGCAATCTTGCTTGCTTTAGACCCTGCAGGAATGCTTCCCCACGTAGTCCCAGTTTTCCATGCAGGTGATTTAGCTGGCAGGCAGAGCAAAATGAGATGCAGCGTTCTATAGAGCCCTTCTCAGGTCACCAAATGCTGCAGGAGTAGCTTGGGTCCTCCTCCTCTCCCAGGTACAATGTGGTTGTGAATTGTGCTGCCCTCTGAGTAGGAAAACCTTGAAAGGTACAATCTGGGGTGAGGAATCTGATTAGGAGCAGTTGATCTGGAGGACTGTGGAAGAGAAAATGTAATTCTAGCTGTCCCTTACAATGACATTCCCTGCTGCTCTGTGTGCTGGCACGGGGGAAATAGGTGGTGGTGTAAAAACCAAGAAGTGACAGAGCTGTTGACATTCTCTTAAGTGTGACTTGGATATGGAAGTGTGAACTGTAGCTGGGAATAATTTGGAAGAAACTAAGATAATTTCTCTCCTGGAATGAAAGTACAGTTCAGAAAGTGGTCTCAGGTGGGCATTACCAGAGGTCAAGGGCTTGAAGTGCTTGGAAACGTTCCCTAGAACAAGCTCAGTGGTCAACAACCCCTGGGAGCCCCAGAGCGCTCGAGTGGGAGGTGGGTGAGCAATGCAGCAGTTTCTCTGGTTTCCATTCCCTCCCTTATGCCCTGTGTTTCCTTTAGCTGGGCAGTTGTCCACAGACGACCTGAACTCCCTGATAGCGCACGCGCACCGGCGCATCGACCAGCTGAACAGGGAGCTGGCGGAGCAGCGCGTCAGGGAGCAGCAGCACATCGAGTCCGCCCTGGAGAAGCAGAAACTTGAAGATAAAAAAGCATTTGAGGCAGCTGTGGCCAAAGCGCTGGAGCGTCACAAAAGTGAGATTGAACTAGAACAGGAGAAGAAGGTAAAGTGGCCTAAAGCACCTGGTTAAATCTTTGGCTCAAAAAGGAGGGAGAAGAGTTAATGGAAATGCCCAGAGGGACAACTGGGATGTTCTGAGTAGTGGGAGACTTCACATTGGTGACCTCCAGGCTAAACATGAAACGGAGATGCTGAGTAAGGAAACTTCTGCGAAGTTAGAATGGTAAAAATCATACAGGGAATGACTTTGTCGTGTTACTTGTCTCCTGTTGGAGATAGGATTACTGGGTCAAAATAAATCCTAAATGATTTGGGTTGGAAGGGACCTTCAAGATCACCGTGTTCCAACCTCCTGCCTTGGGCAGGGACATCTTCCACTAGACCACGTTGCTCCAAGCCCCATCCAGCCTGGTCTTGAAAAGGGATTGGGGCAGCCACAGCTTCTCTGGGCAGTCTTTGCCAGGGCCTCACCACCCTCACAGAGAAGAATTTCGGTGTTGGATCTGACCTTGTGTGGCCATTATAGGGCTATGTAGGGAGAAGGTAAAGTCTCTTTGGTTGGGAAGCTGGTTTATAAACACCTGAGTGTTGCACTTGATGTATTACTGTATTTTTTATATACTACTTTGATAGCTGCACTAAGTGCCTACTGAGTAACCAGCAGTTACTGACATGGTGGACCACGAATCTACTCCTTAACATGTTTAGGGAAAGGCTCAGCTATAAAGCTGGACCTCAGCAGGTCTTTAAGATGAAAGCCAGGCTCTGTCAATGCCACTCCTCTCACACGTACTCTCAGTAATCACTGCTGTGACACTGTGACAGTGTGTGACAAGCAGCTGAGCAGCAGTAGTGTAGTAACACCCCTCGTGTGTGGCCAGGTGGAAGAGGTGCGAGAGGTGATGGAGAACGAAATGCGCACGCAGCTCCGGCGCCAGGCTGCTGCCCACACCGACCACCTCAGAGACGTCCTGAAGATCCAGGAGCAGGATCTAAAGGTGGAATTTGAGCAGGTAAGAGAGAGAAGTCCCCAGGGGAATTAAAGGGATATTTAAACCCTTGCAAAGCACACATTTCATACAACAAGAGTCCTGAACCATGTTCCAGGAGATTGAAATGAGGGCTGGGGAGGGAAGCCAGCTTACCTTGAGGTGATACAGAGTGCCTCAATGTGTAGGTTTTATTCAGACTGGTCTGAAAAGCTGTTGCTGTACATGACAAATCTTTGACACAAGTGCAGTAACTGTTAAATTGACCCCAATAAGGTTTCTTAGTGGTATATTGTATTTACTGTATGCATTGGCCCTAGCAAGGACAACAGATTTATAGAAATGTGTCTTAAAAATAAGGTAAATATAATTAACCAGCTGTTCCTGATCTGATACACGTATTGCACTCTGTTGCAGAACCTATCGGAGAAGCTCAGTGAACAGGAGATGCAGTTCAGACGCCTTACTCAGGAACAGCTCGACAACTTCACCTTGGATATAAACACTGCCTACGCCAGGCTGAAGGGAATTGAGCAAGCAGTTGAGAGTGAGCACTGAATTCCTCTTTTGTTAAGGACTAAAATTGTGATCCCCAAAGGCCCTTTACCCAAACCTGGGTGTCTAAAACCCAGGCTTACGCATGTCACTCACCAGCCTGGGTTTCCCTCACTGCTGAGCACTCAGGAACTCCCAGACGAGCAAGTGCAAGGTGGTTCTTCCACAAGTTGTTGTCTTGTTCTGGCTCTGAATTGTGGGACAGACTTGCCTTAGAGCACATGGTGAGGAGGCAGCTGCTTTGGAAAGCAGAGGGTGGAGAGGGATGGCTGTTGCTGCTTGTGCTCAAAGCCACGTGTGCCCCAACAGAGTCCCTTCTTGGCTTCCCTTGCAGGTCACGCAGTAGCAGAAGAGGAGGCCAGGAAGGCCCATCAGCTGTGGCTTTCCGTGGAAGCGCTCAAATACTGCATGAGATCAGGCACGGGGGACAGTCCCATGGAGCCCCTGGGGAGCGCGGTGAAGGCCATCAAAGCCAGCTGCTCCGACAACGCCTTCACGGAAGCCTTAACAGCAGCTCTCCCGCAGGAGTCCCTGACGCGGGGCGTGTACAGCGAGGAGGCCCTCAGAGCACGCTTCTACACAGTCCAAAAACTGGCAAAACGAGTGGCCATGATCGACGAGACAAGGAACAGCCTGTACCAATACTTCCTGTCCTACCTGCAGTCGCTGCTGGTGTTCCACCCTCAGCAGCTGAAGCCGCCAGCTGAGCTCAGCCCCGATGACCTCGACACGTTTAAGTTACTGTCTTACGCTTCCTACTGCATCGAACACGGAGATCTGGAGCTGGCGGCCAAATTTGTCAACCAGTTACGAGGAGAGTCGAGGAGGGTGGCACACGACTGGCTCACGGAAGCACGGATGACCCTCGAAACCAAACAGATTGTGGATATCTTGACAGCATACGCCAGTGCTGTGGGGTTGGGAACAACTCAAGTGCAGTGAGCTAGGATTGGAGCTTTGGAGGCAGTTCAGCTGTTCAGTGCCAGAGAGAAATCCCATGATCTCCTGAGGGTTCAAACAGAGCTGTTGGCAGGGGCTGGAAGCGTTAAATCAAAGCACGGGTACCGTCTTGTTTCCTTGCACTGTATTTAATTTCACCACCTGTTGTATTTTTATTGGTTTTGAGTTGTCATGACGACCAACTTCAGGAAGCTTCCCTACAATTTGTGTAAAAATTAATGTTTCCCCATCTTACCAAGTGGGCTTGTGATCCAACCAAAATAATGTTTGTAACCTGCCATTAATCATTTGCCACTTTGTCAGCTGAATAAAACAAGACTTCAACCACTTGCTCCTGCTGTTTAAGTCTCCTGTTTAAACATCAACTACAGCTGGGCAGTACAAGCTCTTTCTCCATGACCTGAAGAGTTAAAATTCTGTTTTACTTCTTTAAAGGAACAGGAAAGCAAGAATTCACTGATGTGATTCAATAATTTGTACAGCATTAAAAAAAAATAAACCCATCTTTGAGTACAGGATACGTACACAAACTGGCGTCAGAGCAGATCCTATTGTGGATTTCTGCCCTGGTAGGTTTCTTGGCAGAGCTGCTCTGCTGTAGTTGTAGAACACCAGGTATTTTTATCAGAAAGGCAGACTTTGGTTCAACAACAGTTTTTGCTCAAGGATTATCAGAATAGAGCCAGCTTTAATGTCAGCCATTTATTACACAGTCTCCAGCTGTACAAAGTGTAATTTAACATCTACACTCCAACACCTGTCCCAAAACACCAAAACAATGAGGAATAACACCGCAGGTGCTGAGTATTGCATTACTTCAGTGTTCATATACAGAGTAAACTCGGTATTTAAGTTAGATGGAAAGGAACTACATCTGGTGCGGGGTCAAGTCACAGGAGGCCCACGACAAGTCTTGCTCAAGCTGTGGAAGTCTTGTGCCTGCCCAAGCAGCCTCCAGGGTGCACAGCACCCCCTCTCCCTGTAGCCCTCCACCCCTCAGCAATGCTGTTTATCAGGAGCCAGCTCTTGCAGGGGTGCTGGGGAGGACACCTGGGGTAGCCCACGCTGTGTTCCACATTACCAAGAAGATTTAACAGCTTCCAGCTGGCACACGAGGACGGTGTCTTGCCAAGCAGGTCCCGTATCAGAACACTCCAAGCACTCATCAGTGCTGCAGCACCTCCCAGAAGCCATTCCTTCAGTAATTCCACTCCTCCCAAAGCCTCCTGGCATCATGGCAACGGTTGCTCCTTCCAAGAGGAAGGCAAGGACGGCTACTCACGGTCACTGTCACTACTGTCACTGTCACTATCGCTGCTGTCACCATCGCACTTGATACTCTCCAGTGCCTTCCTGCGATGTAAAACAGATCAGTCATCAGTCATCAGTCACCTGTTGTGACTTCTGCTTGAAAAGAGAGATCCCAAAACACAAGGCAAACACAGAGAACATTATGAGCTATCTAATGCCTAGTGTCCTCAAAGTGGTGAGCCAGCTGTCAGGGGTGCTGGGCTTGTATTTATTCCCTTGGACCACATCTGGCTCCAAACTGTGGTCCCTCAAGGCTAAGCCCTGAGCACCATCTGAGGATAGGCTGAGCTCAGCAGTGCAGTGAGAAGTGACCATGAGCCTCAGAACCTGGGAGCCACATGCAGGGCCATCCTGTACCACCCCCTGCTTTTACTGGGCTGCAGCAGTGTCTTCAGGCAGCCAGACCCAGCTAGGAGAAGATTCTGGGAAAGAAAGATGATAGACAGCAGGACTGAGCAGTGGGTAAGGCTAACCCCGCTCACCATGGAAAATTCCCTCCTAGGTGGGATGGATACAGCATGGAATCAAATGCTGAGGGGCCATTTCAGCCCTGGAGTCAACACACCAGCACATCATTCTGAAGCCAGTTCTCTGCTCCCTTGTCAGAGAAGACTTTCCAAATGAGTTGCCCATCCAAGACCCTGTCTACTGTACCCCTTCAGCAGTAACATGAAATATTCCAACTTACTTCTGTGTTTCAGAGAGTTCAAATTCCTCTTCCGTCCTGCTTTTCAGCCTTTGAGATGAAAGAAGCCCGAGGGATGCTGCCAGCTTTACCATCTTAATTGCCTCATCTGGGGAATTGGTTTGCTTAGCACAGTTCAAGAACTCGTCCATCACCTTGTCACTGCAAAGGCAAAGGCAAAGGGTGACTGTTCTCAGGGTCACAGGAGAGGTGCCCATTAATTTACAGCCCGTGCTTTAGAGAGGGAGAGGAGGTGACATTTTCAGATCACTCAGCCAGTCCGTCTCTGCTCCTGACAGGAATTTCACCTCCGGTACAGAGTGGAGGCGATGTGGTAAGTTTGGGAACTCCTGTCCCAGCAGAAAATGGCAGGCACAGAATGCCACTAGGTGTGTGGCCTTTGGTACCAGACACCCTCATGGTGTTAACTTGGGCAAGCTCCAACTTTATTTTAAAAAAACCCACACCCAAACAAAACCCATTACTATTCCTTACAAGCTGTGTTCTGCTTCAAACAGTTCCCTCTTCCAGAATCCCGAGACAAGCAGGCTGGTGTAGCCTAACAGGGTACCACCTAAGATTTAGGATTTGACTTGATAAACTCGTCTTCAGAAATCCAGGCACCTCTAAGACACCTGTGCTTGGTTAAGAGCATACTGGAATTTTTCTGAGCACATGGGAAACCAGATGTTCAGGAGTCCTGCTCAAACTGATTTGCACTGCTGAGTTCATCAGTGGCACTGCTCTCCATGGCCCAGAGCTTCACTGACCAACCACTTCACTCCCTCCCACTTTGCATTTTCAATATGTTTTGAGACAGAAAGCTCTTGGAATATATCCACTGGATAAACCAACAGCCATGCTCACAGGGACAGACACACATTCATGTCTGGGAAGTAAATGGACCACTACTGTCAGTTGTAACTGGAGGCTGGACTACCTGACCTTTGAAAGTCCCTTCCATCCCAAACTATTCCTTCATTCTGTAACAGAAACTCAGGATCTCAGCCAAAGAGGAGACTCAGTAACTGAAGAACCTAAAAATACTTACGTGGGAATCCTATTGATTTTCTGGAAATGCTCCATCATGTTCCTATTCAAAAGGAAACAAAACAATAATTAAAAAACCCCACATAACAGGAACAGACAGATACTCAACCTCTTGGATGAGCCTCCACTGAAACACAGGTAAGCTCAAATTCATGAAACAACCTTCTCCGTGGATTCCATGCCATATCCTTGCAAATGCAATCTGTGCCAGCTAACATCACTGATTAGTTCAACACAAAGTATCTTAAACTCTGCAGAAAATGGAAAGTGTAGCTGGTGGCAAGTTTCCTTTAAAATACTACATATTTTTAGTATTTTAATGTACTCCTTTGTTGCTACTTCTTTGTTTCAAATGAATCAGTGCACAGGGAACATCTCTATGTAACAGAAAATAGCTCAGAATCTTAAATTCTGGGGGCTAGATATTTTAACCTGTATTTCAAGTTCAGAGCATGTAGGACAGTAAATTCTAGCTATTAGAGTTCTAAAAATAGTCTATTTAGAGTTTTAATTAGGGTTGATGCTAATTAAAAATTTAATTAAACTAATTAATCTCTTTATCAGCGTGAATTCCAAAGAGTTCTAAAAATCAGAAAATGGGAAGTTGTGGGCAATCAGGGAAGTGATAATGAAACCCCACCTTGCCATAAGCAGCTGTACAAAGCTCTACACCAGATACATTCGTTCCTAAACCATTTTTAAGAGGGACAACTGTAACTTGGTGCCAAGAATAAACAATAACAAAGAAAAAACCCATCACACTCCCAGCAGGCTTTATCCCCTCCCTTTGTCTGCACTGGCATTCCAAGGCATTGGTCATTAGCTTTCGCTTTTTGTGACTAAGCCTTGAGCTGCAGTGTCAGCAAGCCCAGAGCTCAGAGAGCCCACACGTACCAGGCATCCTGGGTCCTGCCTGCCCTGGAGAACAGCACCACGACATGGCCCAGAGTACTCCCTGTCCACTCCAACGGGACCTGCCCCGGCCCGGCAGGCTCATGGACAGCTTTGATTTCCTCAGCACACTTGGCAAACACCAGTTGAATCTGTGAAAACATTGTGCTATTAAGAACAAAAGCTCTGAAATTAACAGAAGCTTTTCAGGGTAATTTCTCCTGCAGTTCCTATAGGTTTGCTCTGTATGTGATTTAAATTTGTGAATTAACAGTTGCTACCCCTGGGAGACAAATCTCTCACTTCTGTCAGGACAACTGTTCCCACTAGGTAAGCTCCAAGGTGGCTCTGCAGGGACAGCTGTATCCGCCTTCAGCACCCCTCAGCTTGAGAAGGCAGTTACTGGAATGAAATCCTTGGCAAAAATCCCTGAATTCTGCCATGTGCTTCCCCAGAGTTGTGGCTGGCTGGGCTGCATTAGTTTTCCAAATCCTGGTAAGACAGGATCCTGCTTTGTGTTAATTTGAGGTTTCTCTGTAGGTTGAAGACAATCCAAAGGGTTTAGCAGGCCTCGATAAGGTCACATGGATCTGGCAATCTGCAGTGGCAGATGCACTGGAACTGGATCTCTAGGACTGACCAGGGATACAGCATTTACCTACAGTCTGGGGAGACACCACTACTCTCTACTGAGCTTCTGTGCTGGTTTTGGCTGGGATAGAGTGAAATTTCTTCAAAGTTTCTTCTTTCTTACTATGAGGCTGTGTTTTATATTTAAGATGGAAAGTGTGTTGGTAACACCAGGATATTTTTGTTATTGCTGGGCAGTGCTTAAAGAGCATCAAGGCTCCCCCACCAGTGAACGCGCTAGGGGTGCACAAGGAGTGTGGTACAACAAGGAGCTGGGAGGGGACACCCCTGGGACAGCTGACCCTAAATGACCCAAAGGATATTCAGACCACAGGATGTCACGCTCAGCAGATAAAGCTGGGGACAGGGGAAAGTGGGGATACATTTGGAGCGATGGTGTTTGACTTCCCAAGGAAGTGTTTCATATGAGCTTTCCAGGAGCCTGGCTTTCCTGGGGACGGCTGAACACTTGCCTGTGATGGGAAATGGTGACTGAGCTCGAGTTTTTGCCCTTCTACTGTCCCAGTTCCCTCCACCGTCCCACATGGGAGGAGCGAGCGAGTGGCTGTGTGGGGGCTCAGCTGTTCATAGGGGTTATCAGCTTCCTTACCTCATTGGGGTGCTGGTCCCTGCTCATCAAAGACAAGAGCTCTTCCAACAGGTCTTGTCTCCTGCTAAACCCCAGCTGTTTCACATCTGTTTAGAGAGAGGCAGTAGTTGGTAGGTGTGACCTGTATCCCTGTTCCCAACTCCTGGCAATATGGTCAGCACACTGTAATAAGGCAGAGCCATTCTCTGTGACTGAGCAGGTCACATTTAGTTCCCTTTCTTTCCCTGCATTATCAGGTCCTGTGCACCAAATACATGAACCAATCTGATTTCTTCTTCCCTTCCCTGCTGGTCTCAAGATTTCTGGGTACCAGTACAACTACTCCACTTAATAATGGCCTTCGAGGTCCCCAGCACCAACCAACCTGGTGGTGGTGATGACCCTGTCACAGAACAGGGAGGGAATGCCACAGAGCCCTGTCTGTAACAACAGTTACCAATCCTAAGGGGGAACATGGACCTGAACTGCTGCTGGACAGTGAGGCCCACAACCCCCTGTGGCCAGAGACCTCCACCACTGTCAGCTGAGGATGAAGGAGTGACTCTTAATTCTTTTATACGTATTTTGGGGCTAGATTAAATCTTAAGCCAGGATCTGCAGAGGGTCCAGGTGATTAGATACCACAGGCAAGTACTGCACCTTATCATGGCTACTCCAAGCAATGGGAAGTTTCCAAACTAGCTCCAACTTTGCACTGCTCCTGGCATTTGTCAAACAAACTCCCTATGAAGCCATGTGGCCATCACTGACCTTCCCACACTGAAGGGATCACTTCCAACTGGTTGGCTGCATCCAGTGCTTGAAGGAGATCCAATATATTTTTAGGAGTTGGATAGAAGAGCTGATGAAGGAAGAGAATAATTTCAGTCACCTGTGACTGCTCCATTTCTCCATGCTAAAGCTCTGCAGCTCTTACCCTGGTACACACTTACCGAAGATGATGTTTCTTTGTACCACTTCAACACCACCTCAATTTGTTCCATCATGCACAACAACGAAAAGAATTTTGACCTAGAGAGAAAAAAATGTCCTAATTCAGTGATGATTAGATCAACCAAACCACACAGAAGTACCAGCAAATGATGGTGTGCTGATCAGATTTGTATTGCAGAACAAGGAAATTTCACTGACTGCAACACTCCACGCAATCAGAAAAGCAGCAGTGTTTCTTACGACAGCTTAATGCTGACACTAGATTGTGGGCAGAACTAATTAGACCACTGTGTTTTAAAATATATATTAAAAAAAATTTCAATCTTCCTGCCTGATGCCAGTTTTAAATTTGTCTCAAATGCAACCTTTGGATATAAGAACTGAACTAAATTAACCTCATTACTTGTGCAAGTTCACAAGACAAGCCTGAGTCCTTGATCCAGTGCACTGACTAGGAAAACATCCCTACACTAAGAAATGATGATGTTTTGATATTACCTCCAAAGCTGCCACTCG
This sequence comes from Pseudorectes ferrugineus, assembly GCA_008033365.1. Lineage (NCBI taxonomy): Eukaryota > Metazoa > Chordata > Aves > Passeriformes > Pseudorectes > Pseudorectes ferrugineus. The sequence continues at coordinate 10,703 of QWTY01003644.1, read as the reverse complement.
GGGTACACAACAGAACAGTAGAACACACAACTGGTTGTTCTACTTGTTGGATGGGTGTTGAGATAAACTGATGCTCCAAGACACTGGACTTCAGTTCAAATGCCACAAACTGAAGATAAATCCTAAGCAATCACTGCTCTTAAGAAGGATCAAATTCCCAAACTGGACATACAATAACCAGCTGGTGCTCAATGTCTGAATCCTAGTTTGTACTGAAGCTGATAATGACACACAAGATGCTGATCTCCACTCACCAGTAGCCGTTTGACCGATCCACATCCAAGAACTTCCAGTTGTCTCCCTTCTCCAGTGCCTTATTTAACTGATAGGCAAGCTTGATATCCTTAAGATCACAGCACTGCAATAAACCACTCAGATTTGAATGCTAGCAAATGTAACAGTCAATACATCCCTCAAGACTCACTTTCACAAAGGCACATGCACATGTCACAGGCACACAAATTACCAATTAGGGAGGAGTCAAGCAAAGAACTGCAGAATTATGGCACAAAGTTACACAGGGTGATGAGCACAGATGAAAATGGGAGATACTGAAAGCTAAACCTTGTATGACAGGATGTAAACTCACAGGCAATTCTCCAACAGCTGCAGACACTCAAAGGAATTCTGATGGCTGGGAAGAGACACTTACCACTTGCATGGCGGTGGCAAAAAAGCTGGCTGAAAAGGGAGCAAACAAGAGTCTGTTAACTTCAAGCTTCCAAGGAGACATAAATCAGCTCATTAACCCACCCTCCCAGAGGACAGATGAGGTATGTTCAATTAGAAACTCAATCTGTAGCTCAGTTTGACAATATAGCAGGGCTCTTCACTTTCTTGGTAGAGTCTTTGGTGTGGCATGAGTTGGGTGAAATTTTTTATCCACTTCTGGCAGTAACTTAGAGCACAGAAAGAAACGGTTTAACACACCTAGCAGGACAGAAGCAAAAGAAGAAGGTGTACAACATTCTGACTATTTCCAGGAATCCTTCCAAAGACAAAAAAGAAAGCTGATAGAGTGGTTTCCAACACTTTGTTGACACCACATTGTCTACAGACCTTTCTTTGCCAAACCCAGCTTCAGATGGAAGCTGCATCTGCTTCCTAACGTACAGAAAGGTTTATGCACTTCCCAGGGCAAAGCTGTGTACATACAGATGGCAGGAAGGGCCAGTAACACATGGGATGTTCAGAATATACCCCTCCTACAGACCCACACTGCAGTTTTCCATGAAGTTTTATTTCATGAAATTTCCTGAACAGGATTAGGAAGAACTAAAATAGGAAAACTCACACCACACTACAACAAAAACCTGCCATTCACCTGATGTGTATCATTTAATGAAGTTGTTGTCAAATGTTCTTCCTTAAACTCATCTTGTAAATAGCCTTGGGGTACTAATTACATTACTTAAAACGCTCATTCACACAAGCTACACACCTACTTCCACACAGAAGCCACTGCACCAATGCACAGCACAATTCCCAGCACTGGAATTTGCCCTTCCTTGTCTCCAGAAGTATCAGAAAGGACTGAGAGAAGCAAGCTGCATGCATTTATCATAGCTGAGTAAAACTACCTGAAATTCGCAGGTACCTTTTCACCCAAGCTTGAAGTCCTTACCATCATCAGGGTCCTGGGCAGTGAAACTCCTCTTTTCAACCTCATTTAACACCTCAGAGATGACGTCTGATGACTGATCATCAACTGTGGGACAAAGAGACAAACAACATCACATCTCAGCTGTACCAAGCACTTCCTTAGTGAAGAGCATCAGCCTGCAAAAACAGTATGAAATTGGGAACAAGCAACATGATTTTAAATAAATGTAATTTCTGGGGTGCTCCACACCAGCTGCAATTTAATTTGCTCTAAAATTTGCCCTGCTATTGCCAGATTTCCACAGCACAGCAGGGCATATTCAGAAAGATGTAAGTGCTTTCTAGCAAGGAATCAAACAGGCCTGGAAGTCTGTCTGTTAGAAGGCTGCACTGAGAAAAGCAAAGTATTTCATAAACAAACAAACAAAAATTTAAAAGGGGAAAAAACAAAAACAAAAACACGAAAAAAACCCCAGAACCAAATACAGAGACTCCAGAGCAATTTCCTCACATTTCTTAAAACACAAGGACTGCAGTTATGACTACTCTGCCTATTTTCTTCCTATAGCCAAAAGTCTGAATGCATGGGATCTCAAACAGTTGGGTTTCTGCCTTCTAACACAGCTATTTTTCATGACAGCTCTAACGCACAGAACTGTTGCAGGAAAACAAAATCCCTGTGCAATTTAACCCCTGTAAGTAGCACGGTCTATGAAATCACACACACTGCGGACAGATCCAGCCTCCACAGCGACTGAATAGCATTTACTCCCTGTATGAGGTTATCATCCTTTTTTTTCACCCAAGCAGAACCAGGCAGCACACTAAGATCACACCCACTAAAGGTTGTCTTTCAATCCCTAAGTCAACTGCCTTCACCCATCACATTAAAGCAGCTGCTACACAAGGCACGTCCATGGCCAAGCCGACAGCACACGTACCGCCTTTGTAGTACACGGAGAGGACATGATCATAGGATGCCAGGCTGGGCTCTGGAAAGCAAAAACATTGCAGTTACTTCAACACTCCTGGCTGAGCTTTGTGCCACAGCTCTAATTCACAGCCTGCTCCCCCAGTCAGGCAGTATGCACAAATTTACTCCAATATCTCTCCCTGCCCATGCTAATGCTGGACCAGACCTCACGTACACACGCCTGGGAGAGGTGATATCCAACACTGGACCACCAGCTGGAGCATCCTATTTCTATGGAGGGAGAAGCCAAGCTTCCCTGCTCTAAATTAAAATCAAAAATACTTCATAGCTAGTTTCCCTTCTCGTCATGACTGTAATCTTTAGCCTACCAACAAGCATGTTACTGGGGCAAAGCACACCCCACAGGACATCAAATCAATTCTGCAGATATTCTCTGTCTCTGCAATACTTACTTGAAAGAAAAAATCATCATCTAGATCAAAAGCTTTTTTCTGTAGAGATGTTGATACATAGACCTGAACTGGCTTGGGTGGCTTGTGAAGTACATCTTCCCTGGAATCAGGGAATCATCATGTTGTGTGGTGCTGAACTCCTGAGTTAACTGTTCTGTTCTGGAGGTGGCACTGGAATATCATAATCTCTACAAATAATAAACACTCTGGTTCTCTTACCTATATCAAGTGCTTCCATTTCCTTTAATACCAATAAAGACATACTTCTGCCCACACCACCACATCTTCTCAGAGTCTTCAGTACAGAATTAAAAGTTAGCAGAGTTGGTTGCACGTTCTGTTGAGCCATGTGAGTCAGGAAGTCCTTAAAACAAAATCCCCAAATCCTTAGTGCTTCACATTGTGGATCATAGTTCAGCTTTCAGGTGGGTTATACCTACATTTTCTCAACCTAATTCTTCTCACCCCTTCAAGTGAACAACTCTGCTTTAACTGATCATTTATTAAGGAAGTACTGTCTAATTTTTAATAACCAAAACCCAAGGCTACATTACATCAGAATAAATCTTGGAGAATTGTCTCTAGAACATAATGGAAATTTTTATAGTTACATCATATTTTTCCTTACTGATGTGACATCAAAACTCAAAATTCCATTTCTGTCACAACACCATGAATTAAAACTCAGAGTTTTTATCTAAAATTGTTCATTTATTTTATCTCCCAGCAGTAATTTCCCCAACTACTTTCTGTCCAGGCAGTTCCTGGATCAAGTACATTCTCACAAGGCAAACCACTCTGCAAAGGCAAGGCTGGATTTTTCACATTTGCCACTCCTCCATAGTTAGCTTTTCTGTTTAAACTACTGTACTTCCTTTACAGCAGATTAGTATCTGGGGACAAAGTTCTTGATTTCAGTCTTCCAACAATCGCAAAATTTTACTAATAAGGCAGACCCAGAACCCACACTCTTACCCCTTCCCCACCTCCTTTGCTCTTCCCTCCTTACCTTGGCTAATTCCCATCTTTCTACAAACCTCTCCTTTAGATACGGGACTGCTCTGATCAGTGCATTGAAGGTGTCCACATCAGCTGGAAAATGTAAGAGAATCCATTTTAAATGACAGTTTATAGTCTACAGGAAACAGTTTGCTCTAGCATGGCTCAGTTTCTGGCAAAGTCTCATGCAAACCTGTTTCCAGTGAGCCAGCCACATGCCAACTGCACTGGAATTACCAGTTTGCATTCAGCTCCCATGATCCAGCTGAGGTCCGTACCCCTGCGCCAATCATCACTGCCATGAACAAATGCTCCTGTGCCCAACGGGGGTTCTGTACTCAGGAGACCACAAAGCACAACCAAGAGACACTCACCCTTGTGCCTTTCATTCAGCAGGTCTATGTACATGTCATATGCTTTAGAATAAGCCCCATGCTGCAAAAACAAAAATAAACAATCTCTGACTGTGTGAGATTTCACAAGCTGAAAAAAATCCCCCAGCACTCAAGAATAACTTTACCTTCACCATCCCACGAATCATTGTGCAATAGGAGTGTGCATTCCTCTCTGGCATTATCTTAAATATCCTTTCAGCATGGTTGTTCTCCCTAGAACCAATGAACAAGATAAACGATAAAGAACCAAGTAGAAGATACCTTTAGGAAAAGGATTCAACATGCAGAACAAAATAATGGGCTGTACCCCAAAAGACTGACATTCACATATCACACTTGTGATACTTGGAGCTATTCTATAATCACCTACCAGATTTCCATGAACACTTTAAAACATCAGCAAACACAGGTTTATTTAAGAAGTAACGCTTGTGAGTTTGGGCTGCTGAAAGACTTAGGTCTGTTCTATAACAACAACACAAGTGCACAACCCCCAGAATATGGGAATACAGGCAACATTTTCTATACCTCCATCTCGGGCCAGATGACTGTGAGCCTCTTTGGAATTGTCTCTTTGGAGCTTTCTGCTCTGAAGCATTCACCTGGAGAGATTTTTGCAATATTAAGTTTTTCAGAGTTCAAAATTATGACTTAACATAAAATGACATGATTTGATAACAAAATTGAAGTTCAGCAGCATGGACCAAAGATGGTTTTTAATGGGTTATATTAGAATAACTTCTATCATAACATTCAGGAAGCAATAACTGGATCAAGAATAACGCTTATGTTACCAAACATATTAACAGCTTTACACAAACTACTGTTGCTGCTAAGTCACTCTTGGGATTTTTATAACAGATTCGTCTCCTGGGAATGTTGACTGCATCTGATCCACCTCATGGCATCTCCCAAGCAGACAGTTACAGTACAAAAATCTTGACATCACCTTGATATACTCCCACTATGTATGAAATAAATAAAGAGAGATCAACAAGTTTTCCATACCCCTGGTTCTTCCAAACCCTCTTTTTCTTCCTCCTCTTTTTCAGGAGTAGGTTCAACATCTCCATAGAAGCATAACAAATCTAAAAGGCTGTTTGTGGTCTCCAGACATGCAGGGGTACCTTTACAAAACAAGAATTTACAACAGTCAGAGAAAGTGAAGAGCTCACCACTCTACAGCTGTGTCAGAAAACCTCTGAGCACCACTTTGCTCTCTTTCAACACAAAGACATTCTCTAGCAAGTCCCCAACCCTGGGTGTGACACAAACCCACTCATCACAGGAGACAATTTTAACACTGAACTGGAGTTTGTTTTTCTACTGAAGCCACTGGAAGGGTAGAGTTTTCCTGATAAAGTAGAAGAGGGAAGTGACAGCTGGCAGCCAGAACTGTGAAGCAGCACAAGCCAAACACAGCATCTGAAATTTCTAGTGCTTTTCATAACTCTTCCTAGGATACACCCTGCTGTGAAGAACACTTTGCGTGTTCCACTTTCTATGAAACAGATTTAAAACCAACAAAAGGTTTTAATCTGCTTCCTGTTCAAGCAATCATTTGTTCTACTCATCACCAAAGTGACATGTCAGACAAGCACTGGCTAAGATTCTCCAGTAATTCTTAAGAACCACTTCATCGGACCAGAGTCAGTTGTGAAAGGAGCAACAGGGTCACAAAATTGTCTCCAGAGCCTGTGCCAGCTACTAAAATATTTTTGGCACAATTTAAGTAGAGCTCCACCACAGAACCTGGCAGGTGACCACATACCTGCCTGCAGAAGCTGATCAAAAATGTCCACAGACTCTTTCAGCATTCTGAGGTGGATGCGCTCCCTTAGAGCTTCCTCGCTCACTCCTTCAGTCTGAGGTGTGAGACTCTCGGGCATCAGGCACTAAAAGCAAAGAGTGGAAGTCAGTCATGAGCTCAAACCTTCTCTAAATACCCTTACTCTTCACCCAACACACTGCTTGCAGCCTAACAACACCAGTCCTTTTGGTGATGAAGGATCACACACATCCTCGTCCCTCTCTTCTGTGCTAGGCAGCAACATCTAAACAACACGGCTTTTCTTACTTTTAGCTCAAGAACCTGATATGATATTGAACTCCCAAGGAAAAATATTCACTACAAAAATATAATGGAAATACAATATTGTTTCCAAACTGTCTTAAAACATAACAGTTACAAAATCATCCTTTTATCTTAGCTTTGGACCAGTCTGACAGCTGATTTCACTAACAAAGCACAAATACAATGAAAACAAAAAGCAAAAAGCTTACTGGTACGTTGGGCTCTGCAAAAGTCTTGTCAAAATACTGAGGAAAGTTCTTTATAATGTATTTTGCAGCGTTTCTCCCAGACTCCTTTGACAATGAATATAGACGCTGCATAGAAATGAGAGAGAACAAGATGAAGAAATACACAAATTACAAGGCTGAGAGTGAAGAGAAACATTTTCTTTAACAATGAACATTCTGATGGGATTAAATTAAACTCATGCTTCATTTTCAACTTAGCAGAATCACAGGGACAACGTTCCAGATAAACATTCCGGTATCTGTGCCAGTATAAGAATGTCTGTTCTTTAAATGCCATTGTATTCTACTTCCTTGTTACTTAGTCAAGGGACACAGTTCAGACATCTGAAATGCTGAACTACCTCAAGCTCAAAAACATCTCATTTTAGAGAGAAGAGAAAATTCTGAAAATAATCTGCTACTTCATTTTCTTTTGTAATCAAAACCAGGCTTCAATTAGATAAGAGTATTCACAGCCTAGACAAAGGCAGAAGGGAAGCTATCAAGGAGCTGAGAGGAAATACCTACAGAATTAGCTGAGTTTCTTGGTATAAGGAAAGGGTCATCCTGGAACATGTAATGAGCAGCAGTAGGATCCTGTAGAAAGAAGAGCCCAGGATTGAAAGGTTTATAGTTATGTGCACAAGCATAACACAATGCCTCATGGAATTTAAGGCACAATGAATTCTTCCATCATGACCACCACCTATGCATGCTTTACAAAGTTCCTCTAGTTCAAAAAGGTGTAGCCAGTTTAGAAATAGTTTTAAAAATATTTCCATGTTACACACACACTTGCAGGCTAACATGGTGACAAAAAAGGTGTTCCTATAACATACCAAGCAGTAAGTGCCCTGCAAAGCAAGTAGGACCCCAACTGTAACAGTCTCGGGAAGCTGATGGGACTTGCAGGTTTTGATTCAATTTCCAGAATTCAAGATAGACAGGATTAAAGAATGGCATCACAGCATTTTCAGGTTTTGCCCAGCAAGAGCAGACACTCATTGCACTTTATAAAACCTTTCTGGATTAAGAATGGGAAGAGCATCCTGTACTGGGCAGCTGAACTGGTGAAGAAACTTGCTCCCTATGTTAGTGAAAGCCTTACCAAAGTACTGCAGCTTTCACTGGTAACTGCAGATCTCTCTCAGCACAAGAATGAGGCTTTAAGGACACACCAAAACACCCTGAGATAAAGGGAAAACCCTGATGTGAAAGTCCCATCTTTCATTTATGGCCAAAGTAGAAATTAAAGGCCTCCTGAGCACAAGGCCATTGCACAGAATGGACAACCTGACCCATTTCCACAACCCACAGAACCACTCACCCTGTTCACAGTAGCAGCCAAGGTCTGGAGCACCGCGAGCTTATCCCTAAACACAAAGGAGTTTGATTAGTACTTAGCTGCAGACTTGGAATGCTGGGCATTACATTGTTTGGAGAACAAGCACGGGATCAGCCTGACCCATAATGATTTTCAGTTCTAGGAAATAATGTTTCTGCTGCACTAAAAGGTAACACTTTTCAGAAAGGAAGGGAAAATGCAAAAATTGTCTCAGTTGTTGAGCAACCCCAGGAAAAATTTTGAGGAAAACCAGAAGAGCATCTGTGTTTCCTGCTATTACTCCTGCCTTTACAATACATTATCAAAGAGAGATCATGGGGAAGAGACACAGGAGTAATTCCTTGGAATGCTACTCCTAGAGCACCTCTGAGGGATATATACATTAAGTCCCTCTCCAAGACATAAATTTACAAGAAAAAATAAACCAAACCAAAACCAGATTATCTCAGGACTCCTGTGCCTGTGGATCCTTAAGACTTTGGTTGTTTGCAGCAAACAAGGAAAGGCCAGTGAAAGTGTTTAGGTGACGGTGGCCTTACTTTAGGTTTACCTGCAGACACCATTTGGCCATAAACTCAAGTTTTTGCTGTACAGTCATGCAATTCCATCTTAAGTGCTCCCAAAAAATAGCTCTTGTTCACTTGTGTGATTTATAAGCAGGATTTATTCAGCCAGCTATCAATGATCAAGTTTTATTTTGCTGGAAGCAACACATTCATGTGCAAACAGCCAAATGAACTTGATTTTACACATCTTTAGCAAATGTGATCTTCTACAAAAAAACAGAACTATGCTTAAAAATGCAGCTGTAACTATTTGTAAAAGAAACGTCAAGAATGCAGTGTACATAGTCTGCACAGAGGGTAAGAATCAAGAATATTCAGAGCTCCAAATCAGCAGGAAAACCACTAGTGGGACATTGCATCAAGGAATACAGGAACCTCAATTTTCTTTTTCAGATCTGGTGGACAGACTACATTTAGCTGTCTACCACTGATTTTCTTTCAAGTGAAGATTCCAAAAGTAAACACTCACCATGTTTTCCTTCGGGGGAGCACAATTTCTTCTTGCGTTACTGTGAGAAACAATATTAAAATGGTCATTAGAAATAAAGAGATGCCCCAAAAAAATTTCGACCTCAGTCGTAGCAAGGTGGGGTCAATCTCTTCTCCCAAGTAACAAGTGATAGGACAAGAGCAAATGGCCTCAAGTCGCACCAGGTGAAGTTTAGATCAGATATTAGGAAAAATTTCTTCACTGAAAGGCTTGTCAAGCATTGGAACAGGCTGCCCAGGGCAGTGGTGGAGTCAACATCCCTGGAGGGATTTAAGACATGTAAATGTGGCACTTAGGGATGTGGTGCAGAGGTGCCTTGGCAGTGCTGAGTTAATAGCTGGACTCCACTAACTCAGAGGTCTTTTCCAATCCAAGCAATTCTACGATTCTATGAAAATTGATGAGTTAAGTGGATCCAGCTGAACGTACTAAAACAAGGATCTTAAAACCACAGTCTAACATAGGCTCATGGAGCTGCACAACTCAGTTCATGCTCTTGGAACATGGAGCTGATTGGTGATAAGGTAAGGAATCAAGTTAATCCAGGGAAGTTCTGCACAATGAGGACATGGAGAAAGAAAATCCAAGAGGAAAGAGGGTGTTTACATCATCTTTATCTCCTGATGCACTGTATTGTTTGGAGATTAAAAAACACATGCAAGAAATCAGTAATGAAGACGTCTTACCTTGTGAATTGTCCACAGTCTTCCCAAGAGCAGCACTACTCGCAGAGCTCCTATAAAACAATCAGGGCTTTGAATTTATGGCAGTCACATGAATACAGCAAAAGCAGAGTAGTGAAATTCTGTACTAACTGGAACATTAGAGGGAACTGGAGTGCATTAGAGTAACTGGCAATGTTGCACTAACTCCAAATTATTACCATAAAACTTATATTTGAGTATCACACAGCAGCTGCTTTGTGCTCACTCACAAGACACCACCTCAAGTCTTTCTCACCACTGTTCACATTTTACTGCTTTTAACACAGACTAAGGCTTACATTAAAATACTTTTATTCGTTTTGCTCATTAAGCAACCTAACAGTAAAGCCTTACTGCAACTCTGGCCTTCAGTGCCTCCACAGCGACCTTGACCCTGAGGGAGAGGCTGTTACGGTGCAGTCACAGCTCTGTGCTCTACTGTGCCACTGCACAATTCTATCTGCTCCTGGAAGCCCAATAAAGTGATTAAGCATGATTTTGCTATCCCAGATATGAGTTATGAGTACCCAGTGAAGTGGGACCTTTTCATTTGAGGCATTCCCTGAACAAAATGTCCTCATTCCACACAATGGTGGAATGTTAAGGGGTTGAAAGGGACCTTAAAGATCATCCAGTTCCAACCTCCCTGCCGTGGGCGGGCAGGGAATCTTCCACTAGACCAGGCTGCTCCAAGCCGCATCCAATCTGGCCTTGAACACGGTTGGGGCATCCACAACTTCTCTGGGCAGCCCGCACCAGTGTCTCACCACCCGCACAATAAAGAATTATTCCTCTGCCTATCACTAAAATTCCTGACGAAAAGTCCGTCTCTGGTTTCCTGGTAGACCCCTTTCGGCTATTGGAAGAGTATTATGGGGTGTCCACGCAAAACTCCCTTCTCCAGGCTGAACAGTC
>QWTY01003643.1:0-13736 GCA_008033365.1 Pseudorectes ferrugineus | reverse complement strand
CTGCTAAAGCTGAAATAAGGTCGAAGCATACAGCCAAAGCATCATGCTTAAAGGGTGTTTTGGTGTCCTAAGGAATTAATGCCTGTTGTTCAAAAGTAAAAGGAAACCAAGAATACACCATCATGAAGCCACAATTGCTATTAACTGAATTTTTATTAAAATATATGAACTATTTTCCTCAGTTTGTAAATTCAGGCATCGGAGACTAATTTGTTAAATGAGGAAGATGGATTGCACCGTTTAGTAACCAAAACAAACTTCTGATTCATATTTAGAAAATGTATATTTGCCGAAGAGATGAAACTAAAATACAAAAGATGCTGCAAATCTTCAACTTTAAATTGACAGCACATGGAATTTTTCAGCTTAGCTCACACATATTAAGGGGGTAATAGAGATGGTGTATAAGTAAGGCACTAGGATAGGTATCCAGTCTTAGATCTTTATTTTCAGGTCTATTAAATAAATAATAAAAATTTTTAAAGTCAAAAAACCCTACAATGAATTCGGCTCAGAAAAGATCATTCTTCACTAAAACTACCACGGAGAAAGATGTCATTCAAGCAAACTACTGAAGATGGAAGATTCATTTGGCTTCATTCCAGTCTTCACAACAAGGTTTCAATTACACTACATTTTACCACACACAACAAAACTTCAGAATTCAGGATTCAGAAACCAAGACTACAAACAGAATCAGGAAATGTCCATGATGCCTGTACTATAAAACAGAATGCATTGTTTACAATTGCTTTGTTTAAACCTAGTTATACAAAATGGTAATAAAAATACTGGTGCTGCCTGCTTAAAAAAATACACTAATTCTACTAATTGGGTTTTTTTTTTCCACACTAGTCAACTGCAAGACTGCAACTTCTGAGGCTGGGTGAGAACATACTGATTTTGATACCAGTAATGTAAATAATCCTTTTTACCGTAAGGCCACTTTTACATCTTTGTCTCTTTCACTCATCTGCACACAAAACAACTATGGTTTGTAACAATTATAATTGGGTAATGGGCCATATTCAGACTAAATAGGGGCGTCAAGAAAAACTGAATCCTGGTTTGAAGGATCAAGGATGTCCTCTTGCACAGTTGTTATTTTTGACTGAAGAGGTTCTGATATCTTGGACTAGTAAAACATCAAAGTTTCTGACTGCAGATTCCTTCAAATTTGAAGTGCAGGACTTTTACCCATGTTGTAAGGCTGGATTGGAAGATGTAAAGCTGAAAGAGAAAGAAAAATATGTTTTAAAATATTAAATCATGCCACATTCAATAAAAGACTTTCTTTCATTGGATTTTAATATAAAAATTCTTTTTTGGAAGAAAAATTTAAAAAGAACTGACAGATGACAGCAGACAGCACTACAGCTCATTAGGACTTCTGCATAGAGTATGCTACTGTGTCATTCCTTTAAAGAGTCCCCTTGGTAGTCCACACATCAGCATGAAAAGAGACACCTTAAAATCAGAAAGTAATAGATGAAACATAACAGACAGAATAATTAATGCAAACCTGCCACAATCTCTCTTATGATTGGAAGACTTTCTTTGGTGTATTATTTGTAGTAAACTAAATTCATTTGTTAGATGAAAAACTCAGGCTTGGACAATTTATTTTCTAAATATACGGGCCATGTTTTAAAATTAACTTGTATACATTCAAGTTATGTAACAGCAGCAAGTTTACAGAGAAATTCATTACTGTAAAATGGGCAGAAACCACCTTACTCATAAAACAGTTTTTCATTGTAAAGCTATACTTGAGTAAAACAAAAGACAAAAAAATCAGGAGCTGTCAAGAGTAGTTCAGTGTGGGCCAGTAATCAGCATTTTAAGATTAATTAATAATGTAAGTTGCATTGCCACAGAAAATCATTTATTTCAGAAACAATTTCTTCTCTTTAATCCTTCATGTTTGTGGTACATAGTAATAGGGAAAAATACCACAACAGGACTCAAATCTTAACCCCAAAAACCCCAAACAAACAAAAAACCCAAACCAAACTATTTAAAACAACACCCTAGCCCCAAACTCACCTAAGAGGAGTAAACCCACTGTTCACTTTTTAAAGACTTCAGTATTTAAAGCAAGTGCCCCATCTCCATTTCCATCCCTTAACGGCACTGTTCACCAACCTTCTACAGATCTGTTGTAAACTTGCATTAACATTACACCTGTTCTCTGCTGCACTGATGCTACAGTCCAGCCAATGTTAAAGCAAGGACAAGATATTCATGGCATGGCAGCTTTAGCAGGTGTATGTTCCACATCAGTGAAGTAGCATGGCTTGATACAAAGCTCAAATGAAATGTGTGTCTGTCCAAAAAAACCTGCACTACCTTGTCAGAGCACAGACATGAGCAGTTCAACCTGGTTTGCTTTTTGACAAAGTCTAACACGAGTGACATGATTTTTCAAGTTCTGATCTTCTAGGAAAAAACCCTACAAACCTCACTCACTTACCAGCAGATCTCTTTACATGGAATTTGCAGCATATAAAAAAGACACTGCAAACTTATTGCCTAAGTACTAAATTTCAATAACCCATATTTTATGCCATATATGTTTCTTCTCTTTCTTAAAGGCATAATTTTCTTTGCTTTTCATATTACAGGAACCCCTCCAAAAAGGAAGCAGCAGGAAGCCAAACAACCCTATGCTTTTTGAATTAAAGATGAATTCATGAAACATGCCAAACAGCAAAGCCAAAACCACCGAACTTCCCCAAAACCCTGAAAAAAATGAGTACATTTCATAACATTAATCACAAATCTGCACTAAAAACTCTCTCTCTATATATATATATATAAAAATCATTAAGGGAAGCTCCATTACCAGTTGATTCTACACATGTTGCATGTTGCAGGATAAGCATCATATGCTTTATAAACTGCATTTATAAGCAGTTTGTATTTATGCTCATCTTTTATAAAGCTATTTTAGACAACTTATGGTATCCATTTGCTGGATTCCTTAATGCTACTGGTATTAATAATAAGCCTACCAATACTGCAGCATAGTAATATAATCTGTATAAAACCTACTAATACAATTATGTAACTGTAAATAAAAATCACAGTGGATTCCTTCCATTCGTTAATTATACATTACAATGTTGTTTTGTTTATACTGTCATTCAGTTTTTCTACAGCTGTGGGTGGACAAGCATGATAGTTTTTAATGTTGCAAGGCTTGCCACAATGGAAGAAAGCAGTAACAGAGGCAGAAAATTTAAAAGCATCATCCATTACTGTAAACTGATGATATCTTGCATAATCTGCAGTTTAACATACTCATACTATTTAATGGATGTTTAATAGAACTAAGGCACCATCATTATTCTAATTACTGTTCCTCGTGAAGAATGTTCTCACAACAAACTGTTTGCTGTATACTAACCACTGATGCCAGGCATCACCAGACTAAAAAAAAAATACGCATATGTAATTTACGGATGGCTACAAGTTTGGAGCCTTAAGCTCCTTTCTCAACCACTCTCTTTTGTATTGGCTGTGCAAATTGTATGATAACCTGGATCCAATATAATTTACTGACAATTAGCACTTTTTTCAAAATACAAATGAGCTAATAATAATCTTTACTACAGGTAAAAACAGTTTGCAGTTTGCATCAATCAGCCAAAGTACTTTTCTGTACTACAGTTGTGAAGAAACTTCGTAAGAATTATGTGTAAGCAAGAGATCAGGAATACTGTATCTTTGAAAAATAAACTCCAGCACTTTCTAATTAATTACCTTCTACAACATTACTACCTTTTCCTCTATATTAAAACATAGTTGAAATGTGGGGAGAAAGGAATACCCTAAGTAAAATCTAGTCCTGTATCACTTAATTTTTCTGTGAGGTCTGAGGTCAGTTTGTGTCTGACCACTCAAACTGGATTATCAAATCCAAAGAAACGACAAAACAAAACCAGAAGAAAACCCCCACAAAACAACAGAAGAGAATCCTCAGACTCCCACAGCCTATTTAAAAAATCTTACTTGGAACTGTTGAAATCAAGAGGAAGTCACCAGTAATAAATTAAAGTTACAAACTTCCTTTGTGATAATGCTTTCTATAGAACATTTGCTTAGAAACAGAGTATCTCAAGTTGTCTCCCATGAATTATTCATCCAAAATTGATCGAACTTCTTGTTAAAGAAGACAGACTACTGACAAGGGAGACAATCTGAAAAATGTCTGTTAGGTTTTGTCTATCTGTACAAGCAAGGAACCAGTTCAGCCTTCCAGCCTGCAGAGAATTTGAACATCTACAGTGAAAACCAGAGATATTTACAACATGAGCCCTTACACTAGAAGGATGTTACAAGAAATCTTACATTAGCAGATTTCTCCATGTCTGCAGAGCTACCATCTTCAGCTAGAACTATGCCAAGAAATTAAATATTATTTTTTAAATTCAACTATCTTTAAAGACCTTTAATCTGTCTTCTAGAAAAGTAACTATTGTTTGTGACAAAGCTTAGTATTTTCAACACCACTTGGATTAGGAAGTTGAGTAGTAACTTCACTCTAATATTTCTTGATCTGATATGCATATCCATACACATACACACATTTCATCTGCAGACAGATAAATGAAATTTTTTTCATATGATTTCTGTTATTAGCTGATTAGAAAACATCTGACAGCAACATGAGAAAACACTGGCAAAGTCAAACATGTTGAAAGCAATACTATGAGTAACAATTCAAACCCTGCACTGAAAAAATTCCCTTTCAGATGTGTTGAAAATTACAAAAAGCTAAATTGTGCAGAAACACAAGGTTTAGTTTTCATATGAAAGAGCTATTTTTTTAGTTATGTAGCAAAGGTACATCACAATACATCAGCAAACAGGCTGAGACAGTCCTAAAGCCAAACACTGACAACCCATTCTCTGAGTAATGAAAATATATATATATAAAACAGCTACGATGGTTACAGTTTATAAACTTCAAGACAAATGGAAAAGAGAGCATGAAGTCATTGTTCAAAGCTCAGGTGCCACATGATGATCTATTAACAGAAAGCAAGCAAGCATTGTCTCTTAAAAAGCAAGACATTTTATAACTTGTAAACTTTCTTGATCATGCAAATGTCATGTTTATAAAATAGGATTCCTCCTTTCTCAGACAAACCCACTGTATCTGCAGTACAAGGTAAGCACACTTTGACTTTGCATGTGGCCAGCAAATTACTGCATGTATTCCTAACGATATAAATTGACTCCACTTGTCACGTGCTGATCTGAAATAAAACAACCTTGAAGTACCATCCTTCTACTGTTGTTCTAGCAGGCAGAGTAAAATTACTCTGGGTCTGTGTAAGGCCTATGTAAGCATCACCCTTTGGGAATTCTGTACACAAAGAAAGCTGATGCCACGATTTCCACACATTATCTTCAACTTGAATCAATTCTCCAAGCTTGGTATTACAATAACAACAAGTTAGTGGCTTTGCATTTGTTACAGGGAATACAAAAAGATTCAAGTGACTACTACTCTGCACCCTGAATTTTAAATGTTACTTTAACATGACATCCTGCAAAGCTCTTGGCAAATTATTTCCCAATTTGGGGCTGCAACTTCAGTTTAACTTCTTTTCCTACAAGCAATTTGTACCACAGCATTGACAAAAATTTCCAAAGTTGAAATAACCATAGAGCAAGATATAAACACAAATGTTTCAGATTTGACATTTCTTGAACATACAGTCATTTGACAGCATTTGTGTCTTACACTTTCTCATTTTCTCTTATACAATGAACAGAGAAAAAAGGGTAAGAGTGACCAGCTAGGTGGTTTCAAAAGGGAAACAAAAATTCCTTGAAAAGTAGTCCAAACAGCAAATTAAAACCCCCTTTTCATTACGGTAAATGTTGATAGTTTTGATCAGTTTCCAAGAGGCAGAATTCAAATTTATCATCTTACATTTCTTCTCTTTTGCATTGTACTAAAAGTGTTTCTTTTTCTTGCACTAATAATTAAACAAGGACAAAATGCCAAGGCATTTGAGATACAAGTTTTGCTCCCTCTTGTATCTTAATGATAGCAATTGAATCTGCAAGGTTTAAGTTATTTGTAGCATACAACTACGAAGTAAAGTAATTTGAACAAATTCAAACTTTATTACTTAGACTAATGATGATAAAAAGTGATGCACTGGAAGTCTTAAATTTTCTGCTATTAGGCATGAGGCTCAATACTGCAAGCTTCCTTATTCCACTACTGTGTCTCGGTCACATTCTATATACAAAAATTCTGTGTTTATGTGCTAAGAATCTTTCTACATTTAGCAAGTCTGATTATCTTCTGCCGAAAGGGCAGGTTGTATCAACAGCTTTGCAATGCAAACATATAAAATAAGACAATTCCAAAACAAAAACCCTAAACCACTTAAGACCGACATTACAAACCTGAGGATACTCGTAATCACCATCTGTGGCAACTCATGGGCTGTGTCAATCCAACCTCAGCTGGTGATTCATACACTATATTATTCTTCTCGCAGCAGTAAGAACTGGCAATGAAAAACTGGGTTTGTTGAACTTAATCCTATATCGATGTGTATCCCTATATCTTCTGTAATGCTACTCTGACGTTATAAACTAAAATAAGTAGATTTAGTCGAGTCACTGCCACATCTTCCCATACTGGTTAGATCCATTTAGTAATAAAAATCAAGACTTTCTGAACTCTAACAAGATACTGAAAAAAGAAAACCCATAGAATGCTTAAAATATTAGCAAAAATAGAAAGAATACAGGACAAGTTCAACTCAAAGCTGCATTTTTAACAGCTATCAAGTAGTTTAAATTCCAAATATCATATTTTGCTTTAAAAATATCCACAGAAGCATTTTTGGATCCAGAAAGCAGCTTTTTGGGAGGTAAACAATTCACTGAAATACAGGCTACCCACATCGTTCTACTGTCATGGTAATGCCCAAGATGACAAAAACTAAGGAAATGCAACCTGCTTAAAATTAAACACTCTTACAAAGAGACACATGGTAGAGTCTTAAAAATAAAAGGAATTTTTTTTTTTAAACAAAACCACATGGAACTAAATTTGAGCACCCCCTCAATCAGGGGTAATCCTCAGCAACCAGGCAGAGCAAACTTATTATTAATTCTTTTAGTAGGCTACAATGATGCAGTTACTATGGCTGCATAGTAAATGAATTTTCATGTATTTGTTTTTCAAATATGATACAATGAGTCAATAAAGCTCAGAAGGGCTTCTTAGATACAAACAAATGCCAAAAAAAACCACTCAGGTGCCAAAGGTAACTGTTCTATATTTCACTCTGATGGATGGAGTTCTAAAGCACAGTCACTACAAATTACTATTAAAACTTTCTCTCACATAAGCAAAGGACTAATCACAAATATCTTCAATTTGATATTAAAAGAACAAAAGGCAGGCTAGCAGGTAGAACAGCAACAAAAAAAACCCTTCAATATTAAAACACAGTAAGTGTAATAGAGGAATTCTTATTCTTGGACTGACAGATCATTAGTGAAACCCAATGGTCCTTTTCAGCTCACTTACAGTGTAGAGTAACTTTTGTCACAGAGGGATATTATCAACTTCGGATGCAACCTCATTGTTAAGTTTAAAGGCAAATTTCAGATATGCCCACGTGGAAGTTTTGTGGGGTTTTTTCACGTTTTTCTTTCTCCCCTCCCCGCCAACTACCGAATTACAGTTACATGAAACCTCACTGCAATGATTACACAAAGTGAAAAAACCCTCTGTATCTCTAGTATTAGAATTGCACCTGTACCAGATAAAAGTCACATGTAAGCCACTATTTGATTTTTTTGCTTGACGGTGATCCTTCCACCTAAGAGGTCTCTGGAAAGAAGGAAATAACAACCTGGAACACAGATATCTAATTTCTTTTCTATGAAAAAAAGTCAAGTTTAAAGTGCATAATTAAACAGCATAGAAGAATTATACATTCATCAAAAGATGTATTCATATAATAAAACATTTCTATTCAACCTTTTGGGCCAAACTAGTTTCTAATGCTCTATTTAAATGACCAAAAAAAGGTGTATGGGTGCAAAGGAAATTAACTGACTGTATGACATACAGACTTGTACTGCAAGACTATGACTTTCTGTTTTGGCATGAGCAGCATGAAACATTCGGTGAAAGGAAAAAAAATTATCTTCCAAGACCAGTAATAAATTCCTAAGACACACTGCCACACACACCTGTTGCCATGTGGCTTTTTGCAAAAGCCACACTGCTTGCTGGGCACCCAAATATGTTTGCTTTCACTAGCAGAGGTATGTTCCAAGCCTTCCCTTTTAACAGTTGAAATGTTATCTGGAATGAACAAGGGAGGTTCATCAAGTGAAAGACTCTTGCTACTTCTTCTCTGGCGAGGTTGGAGATTCTTATCATTTCTTTTTGACTTGTTTTTTTCTTTATCATCTTCCTTCAGATGTTCTACAGCAGGGGGATCTTTAGTCTCTCCCTCTTCCTTTGTGGAGCTATTTGCTTTTAGCCCAGTTGCAAGCTGGTGTTTGCTGGCTTGCTTCTGGCCAGGATGTGAAACATGGCCTGACAAGGAATGCACAGAGTGGTGGGTATCTTTAGAAGAGCTTTGATGAGTAGGAGATTTCTCACTTGCTTTTTGAACTGATGACTTCTGGGCTTGCCCAGAAGCCTGGACTCGGGGTATTTTCTTCAGCTTTGTGTTGGTCTGCTTTTTTACAGCCACCCCTGAAACACTACTCTTTGCTTTCAAACCCAGATCAGATTGTTTCTTCCTAATTTTAACCGGGTTATTTGGATGCTGATGACTCTCTTGCTCATCCGCATTTCGCTTCAGATTTGCAGAAGAGGGACTGTGAAGGCCTGAAACAGCAACACCAGCTCTCGTTCTTGACCGCATCATTTCTTGTTGCACTGTACCTGATTTCTGCCGAGTACCTGCAGTCAGGTTTTGTTTATTCTGTACTACAGATTTACTATGCCGGGGCCTAACGTTCTTTTCACATTTTGTTGAAACACCAATTTGTTTCTCATCATCCTGAAATTTTGATGCCTCTGGGCCTTCTACTTTAGCACTGCTGATCTGCTGCTGTACATTTTGGCTTGATTGGTCAACAACAGTGCTTTCTAAAATGTTATTTCCTGGGTCAGCAGAAGTAAACTCTTTGCTTTTCAAGTCTTTATTATCACAGTCTGTACTGTCCAATAGTTTCGCAGGTGGAGTTTCAGTTTTCTCCACTCCCTTGTCATCACCTCCAGCTTCTGTTACACATTCCTTTACTGACAATGTATTTTCATCAAGAACTTCCACATTGTGGGAACCTAAACTGCAAACAGCCCCCTCTTTCACAGAGCTGGACGAAGTTGAAAAGGTCTCACAAATTTCATCTGTATTCATGCAAGAACTAGATGAATCATTATCTTTTCCAGTTACTTCAATTTGATTATGTTCTTCTGTTTTCTTCTCTGATTCTTCCGCTTTATTATCAGTCTTTTCTTCTGAAGAATTTTCCAAGCCCATTGAAACAATCACATCACTTGTTTCATTTTTAACTGGAATCATTTCAGTATCTGCAGATACTGAACAAACTGACTCAGCACTCCCGGAGTCAGTCTTCGTTGCAATCTCTGCTATTTCCTTTGTTTCCCCAGGACAAGGAGAACAGGGTCCTGTTAAATTAGCACAACCTAACTCGTGGGATGTTTCTTCAACTGTTGCCTGCTCAGGGGTTTCAGACTTTATTTCTTTCACATCTTCAGGACCAGGCTGACATTTTATATTACTTTGGGATGCTGTTACTGCTGCTGCTGTTCCTTCTACCTGTCCTGATCGTCTTGTACTACGTCTAACCTCCCTAGGCTGCTCCGTTTTCAAGCGTGCAGCAACATCTGTCTCTTTAACTGGACTTCTCTCTTGTTTCTGTCCATTTTTTGGAGCAGATCCACTTTTTACAGACGATTTCTTGGTATTAACAGGAGGAGCAACATTCGAACGCTTGGCTAGCGTGCTCTGCCGCAGACTCCGTACTGGTTCTAGGAAGGGAAAAAGAAAGTCTCTTAGCTATTCTGCTTCCTTCTCTTTGCAAATACAAGATTTACCTAGAATAAAACTGACTTACCCCAATTTAGCTTACTGGATACAAAGAGAACTTAAAAAATTTAGTTGTTTACTAAACTTAAAAACCTCCGCAAAACCAAATTACTTGCATTTCAATTTTACGCTGACATAGTTTGGATTTAAAATCTCATTATTCTAAAGGCTATGGAATTTCTAAATAGTATGTACAAAACGCAAGTGATGATAGAAAGACAATCGAAACCAACTCTACTTTTCTACCTCTCAGTCTTTTCTACCTCAAACAAAAATTGCACAAGCTATTTTGTGATTAAAAGTATAACTGAAGTTTAAAAATCTTTTAGAAAACAGTCTATGAATCTGAGATCCAGTCACATTCTCACTTGATGACAACTTTTACATTTTCTAAACAAGCAACCATTCCAGTGCCTTTCTAAACAGCATAATCATCAGCTTTGTACCACAGGCTCTTATTTAAATTCTGATCTCCATATTAAGTAATTTTATCTTTTTAACTCAACCTGCTCTATAGGGGGAAAAAAGCATAGCAGTAAATAATTCCAGTTCAACAAGTTAGAAAACCCCTAACTACAGTCAATTAGTTACTACAAAGAATTAAAATATTTTAATAAAATATTTATTAAGTATATTGAGATATTTTGATTAAAGACTTTCTGACTGCAATTATTATAACCTAATTTAAAACAAAAAGAGAACATGCAAATAAAAATTAATAGAATCAAAACTTTAATTGGAAATAGACATGCTAATCTAATGTTCCAATGCTGTTTTGCAACTCCATCATCTTTTGTTGGTGAAGAACAACATTATTAATCTTATTTAGGTAAAAGTATCAAAATCTCAAAAATTAGTTTAATGACCATAAGCCATAAGAAAGACACTAAATATTTATTAAAGAGGAATCCTAATTGACTCATACCCTATGGATGCCAGCTGCTAGCTGCACTGTATAAAAAAAGAAGTGTCTATATTGGAATTCACACAACCAAATTAAATTTATAATTTTTTGGGGGTGGGATTTTAAAGATTTAATTTACTTCAAATGTGCAAACACATAATCTATGATCACCTTGTGCCATTAAACGTGGCGATTTCCTTGGTGATGTGACTGATGCTTCTTCAGCACGGCTTCTCAAATTCCTATTAGGTAAAGCAAGCTCATCGTCATCAATGGTGTCATTACCACTCTCTTTAACTCCTTCTTCATCCATAGTATCATCAAGACCAATAACTGGAAAAAACAAACAAACAAGAAAGAGCCTAAAACTTAAAATGGTCAAAAACTGTTGGGAGATATAATGCTGAGCAAGACAGGGGAAGAGAAAAATAAATAAACTGGCCATCTAAAATCAAACAAAAGGGGGAAAAAATGAAGAAATGAAGGACAGAAAATTCCCATGTGAGGCAATTTCAGTGTAGAAGAAGCTATCACCCAAAGCTTACAACTTCTGTATAGTCCTTATAGCTTTCTTGTGGACTCACATTTTTATTGGGGTTTTTTGCCACAGGAAGGTCCCCAGTCTTAGAGGATCAGCTGCCCCTCACTGTCCCTTCCCACCTAAGAAAAAGTGAAGAAAGGTAAACAGCAGAAAGAGCTGATCCAGAAGTGCAGAGTTTAAAAAAATCACAGTTTTCTCACAGGATACCATTTTAAAACTCTCAGCCCCACCCATATCACATATCTGCATCTGTAATGCCTTTTAGGAAGAGCCTTAAGTGCAGCAAGCACTTAACCTCCCGGGAGAGATGGGGAACGTTGTCTTTGGTGAACTCCTACCCTCCACTAACCTGAGAAAGATCCCAGAGGTTGCTCCTGAAAACAGGTTTCCTAAGAGGCAGTCAGGTCACTATACCAGCCATTCTCCTCACTTGCTCTAAGTTAGGTTCTTGCAGTGGTAGCCTCTCCTATCCAAAGATCCTATATGTGAATCCTGGTCCCCGTGGGATGCAAAATTTGTGAGATCAAGCCAAACACCCAAGTGATTTTACAAAACACATAGGAAGGTCTGACAAATATAACAGAGATTCCAAACAATCAAGTATGCCTGTTTTTCACTACTAAGACACCTACCTTGAAGCATTTTTATGATAAATTCACACAACACGTATAAGATAGATAAAAATTTCTAACAATTGCTTACTTAAAACTGATATAAATTAATAAATCAATCACAAAAGTCAAAAAAGCAAGAAGTTAAATTAAAAATTGTTAGAATTTTTAGACCAGCTCAGAAAATCTGTCAATTCCTGGTCCTTTTCAAGTCTGATATTACTTCAACTTAAAAAAAACCAATGCCCTTGTGAAGGCACTACAATAATAAGCATACTTTTAAAACAACAAAAATTGGAAGCTGTAAAACACTGCTGAAGCCAAAGACTGATGACAACCAAGTGTATCAATCTACAATCACCTGCCATGAAGAATTAAAAAAATGAAGTAACCAAGCAAGCTGTTAGAAGTTCAAATATTAGTTTTTTATCGGCCTCTTAAGGAAGGCTGATCGTGGCACCAGGCAATCAGCATTCTGAACCTCTGTAATCAGACGGCTGCCAGGAGCTGAAAGCTAGGAGTTTCTTAAGCTAACAATTTATGGTCATTCATTTTATTTTAACCATAACTTTTAGTTACTGCATTGTACACATCAATTACAAGGAAAAGTGTTTGTGGAAATTACTGTGCACTTCCACTTTCCAATCCACAGGGCCACCTTTACATCTGTGTGTGTTTACAAACATACAGATATCACACACAAGGTGCACGAGGCTGATAAAGTTGGTCTTACTCCACTCAAGAGTGTTCCTTAATCACTTATTTGCTATAAGCTACATACTGGACACACTGGCAAAAAAATGACCTTGTAATTGCCCTATTAGACATTATTTTCTCTTTAAATATCTAATACTGGCCATTGTCCAAGATGGAAACCTGAATGAGATGGACCCTCACCCTAACTCCAGCTGCCCATTCTCGTGTTCTCAAAGATTATATCCTCCCAGCAGCTCTGCACTTTGGTATTCACGTTTTCATAGTGTTCCTACAAAACAAGGAACTGGTTTTCAGGAACAGACTGTGACGAAAGAGACTCCTTTCAGATCCACTTCTGTTCCTTCTGTGTAGAACTAAACTACTAAGCTATTGAAGACAACATGAAAAATAAAAACTACTAGCACAGCTTCTGAAACAACTCTGGATTATATTTAAGGGCTGACATTAGAGCCTTGAGCTTTACAATGTTCCTGCTCAAGTTAATGAATTTATATACCCTCCTTTATTAAAAACAAAAGGGACACATTCAGTCCATTATTGACAGACAGTTTGAAATATTGGAATTAAAGTATTTTCATACTTACAAGACTCTGTGCTGTAGCTTTAATTTTACAGAGGAATTTGAAGCACAGAATCTTGCTAATTTCAAACCACCTGAGCTACAAATCAGCTAGCACAGACAGCCTCATGACGCCCCGATGAGGAGCATTCCACACAGACCCTGCTGGGAAGACAAAAAGTGACAGAGAACAGCAATAGACACAGAGAAGACTAGGAAAGTAAATTATGAAGGAGAAGTGGAGGTAAAGAAACAACCTTAGGAAAAGTAAACCAACAAAAGCAAA
>QWTY01003642.1:0-15078 GCA_008033365.1 Pseudorectes ferrugineus | reverse complement strand
TAACCCAACAAATTTGTGACGAGAAATACAACTCTCCTCTTGAGTCTTTCATAGACTCTTTCAAAGACTTCATAAATGAGCAAAGAAAAGGAATTGGGAATTAAGATTATAGTCTCAGTGCATCATTGAATGAGTAAATATTTTGCAGACTGCTAATAGTCCATAATATTATCAGCAAGATTTTCTATTCTCCATCAGAACTATTTATACTTAAAATCACTATGGGGACTCTTATAGTTTTACCATGAGCAGATGCTAGAAAGAAAAGAAAAATCTATGAATTTGATTTGCTACAAGGGCTTCTTTATCTGTGTTGTTTGACTAGTCACAACAATTTTTCATTTTTTTTTCCTTTATTCCAGAGAGCACAATCAGATGAACTAGAAAAAATAGAAAAGCATAGCAAGGCATCCAAGGAAAAAGAAAACGCCAAGTCTTTGGATAAGCCAGAACAGTAAGAACATACTTATGAAAGAGCAGTTTTGCTCACTTTAGAAAATTTTCTCTGCTGTAGTAAAATATGTATGAAAAGAACCCCAAGCCTGTACCTACTGACAGTGACCCAAATAATTTTCTTTAATCACTTCTACAGGTTCCTCTATGAACTCTCACTGATTCCCAACTTTTCAGAACGTGTGTTTTGCATCCTGTTCCAATCAACATTTTCAGAAAGCATTGGTTCAATCCGTCGCAAACTTGAATTGTTGCAGAAACTGTGTGAGGTAAGTTGTGCTCTGTGAAAAAGTAGATCTAAATTTCTGATTATTAATCTTGTTAAGCTTTACTCATATTTCAAAAGTTTTCACTTTATTTACTTAAAGTACTCATTAAAAATCTGAAGGATAGCAGAATAGAACATTTTATGATTGTTCTTTAACATCAAAGTGAATTCTAAGATTAACTTTTGGTTCTGAATTATATCGTGGTTTTGCCATCAGTGTATATCAGTCTCTGGAAAACAGTGCACCTCCTCCTTTTGTTAAAGCAAAATCTTCCCTCTTCATAGTCACTATATCACTCCTTTTCAAAGGAATGCCAGTTCAGCTAACTTTGTGTTTGCTTGAACTTGAGAAATGTGCAACTTAATAATATCTCTGGTATCTAAAATCAGCTAGAGATAGCAATGTTGTATCTAGTCAGAAAAGATTACTGGAATTTTGCAGTCCCATGCAAAACAAATATGTGGCTTTAAAATGCAGGTTTCATCAGTATTTTTAATAACTTAAAACTGTTTCAACCGTTTTATGTTTTACTATGTAATATTTTTTATTTGACTGATTAAATGTTTTAATTGTTCCATCTGAGTGTTTTATGAACTTCTTGATGAATTTTCTCTGAAATTAAACATACCATTCACAATGTCAGTATCAGTTAAGGATTACTATTTTGTTTTTCTCAACGGGTCATGTCTGGTAATACTGTACAGATTTTCTATTATTTTTTTCTAAGTATCCATTTTGGAGATAACATTCTCCATTCATAAAAAAAATTACATATTAATATTGTTCTACTTCTACATGTTGCACTAGAAGGTAATACAACATCAACAAACCTGCTCATTAACCATGAATATTAATGGCACTTTGAACAGAATTTTTTTTTCTCTGTATTTTAGACATTGAAGAATGAATCAGGAGTTATGCGGGTTCTGGGTTTGGTTCTTGCCTTTGGAAATTACATGAATGGTGGAAACAGGACACGAGGACAGGCTGATGGGTTTGGACTAGATATCCTGCCAAAACTGAAAGATGTCAAGAGCAGTGTAAGTTGATTCGAGACTTCCCGAAGGCCTGAGAAGGTTAAATTCTCAGAAAATTACTTTTTTTCTGAGTAAATGTTGTGAAGCTTATGAAGGCATGTGGAAGGGAAATCTTTTGTTACTATGCTTATCTGATCACACTTCTAGAGTTGGATGTATTTCTCTAGAATTATGAAAATGAACCATCTCTTTTCACTACTGTACAAACGAAAATACCTAAAATTATGTTTTACTTCTTAGTCTGATGTACCTTTGACTTTCAGTACACTTCATAGTTCCAACTTTTCTTGTAATTAGAACCAATTCTATGATCTCACTGTTAAAAGTTTATTACAGAAGTGGAAAGAATTCCATGCTGATTCAAAATATTTGTGAGGGAAAAAATGTAACTCCTGGAAATGATTGAATAGGCATCCAGAGCATTTGGGATAATCCAAAATTCATTCTTTATGTACATCATGATTACAGAGTTTGTATTTGATATTGGAACATGGAGCCACCTGAGTAAAGTACTTCTTGATTCAAGATTTTTCTAGTCTAGTCATCTCAGTAAAGAGACTGATAAGTAATGTTTTTTCTTGCTCTGTGCTAAACTGGAATTTGTGTGTTACCAGCAATTTTTGGCTTTGTTTAATCACTTTGGGGTTACATTCAAATATCTACTTTTGTTTACAAGGAAACAATAATCTTAAAGTTTCTATGGCTATAATGAAACATCTTATCTGAATGTGACAGATTAGAGCAATAATTCTTGAGCCTTAAAATGGGTTCCTACATCTATGTGGTGAGTCACTGTCAAGATCTTCAATTCTGCAAATGGCAGAAAAAGAAGAGTTGGTTTCCCTGCTTGGTCCCTCACTAAATATACATTTTTTAGCTGCTGGGTTAGGTCATGGGAGCAGACTGTTAACTCTGAGTTGAGAGACCATGTCAGCTGTTTGCCTTTTTAAATGGGTGGAGGAACTTCATTCTTGCATCCTGGTCTCTTTGTTAAACCAAGGGAGTGGTGATGTGAATGACACTTTAGTACAACATGTTTAGAGCAGCTTAGTCTAGCTGAACCTTCAAATTGACTCTAGATGCAATACATCACCAGTTTTAGAACTCTGCTCAGTAGAAAATGTAGGCACACTAAATTTAGTTTGGTAACTCAAGACTTGAGTATGTAATTTGCTGGAAATATTATGACTATTAACCTTGTAATTGCAAGATACATTTTCAGTTTATTTGCTACTGATCAGGCAGGAAAGTTCTTAAAAAATCCTTTTCTGAACATATCTGAAAATTTAATTCTGTCAGAAATCCTCTTCAAGTTGAAGGTTTTCTGCTGAAGTTTCATTAGAGAGATTACAGAGGGGAAGCAATGAAAAGGCTCCCTCAACCCTCCCCCACCCCCCCAAATTTCATTTATAAAAATAACTTTCTTTGTTTAATTTAACTTTGCTTTGGTTATAGTTATAGTGTTGCAAAAGAACTTGTATACATGAACCCAGAAACAATTTCTCTTTTCCTTCTTGGGAAATTTCAGAATGTAAGGTTTGCAATCTGGTAGAATTAAAAAATCAGGAGTGTGTTACATGAGTGTGATATCTTTCTTCATTTTATTTAATGATTAAATGGAACTTCAGGGTGGGGTTTGATTTTGGTTTGGGGGGGGTTCTTGTGTGTATCTTTTTTTTTTTTTCTTTTTTAAGTGAAGGGACCAAACCAGCAAAGTATTTTTTTTTTTTACACTAAATATTTCATTTATCTGAATTATCTTTTCTGAATTTTTTGTTTTTCTGTGAGTTTTAGTAACACAGCAAACTCTATCCTTTTCTCTACAGGACAACAGCAGAAGTCTTCTATCTTACATTGTCTCATATTATTTGCGTAATTTTGATGAGGTGAGTGAAAGTTAAATTTACTCTTTTAAATTCAGGTTAAGAAACCCAACTTACTAAATTTGCTCTTCTGCTGGCAAGATGCAGAAGTGTGTACAAATATTATCTCTGCTTCCATTTATATATTTTAGTATAGCAAAAAAGTACTGAGCTCTATGTAACTGTTCATTTGTGTTTTTGTCAGGATGCTGGAAGAGAACAATGCGTCTTTCCCCTTCCAGATCCACAAGATCTCTTCCAGGCTTCACAACTGAAGTTTGATGATTTTCAAAAAGATCTCCGCAAAATGAAGAAAGATTTGCGAGGTACTGAACCTAGATTAAGTGCTAATTATATGTTACCATTATATCTCTTCTATTTTTGTTTGTATCATTTTGAGAAATTAGATGACACTGTAGAAATAGTTGTGTATTTTTAACTTCTCAATTACTAGTTTGTTTCTTTAATTTGCTTTTCCATGACTATGGAAATAATGCAATAATCCATAATTTTCTGTAGATAACCTGAAAGAGGTTTTTAAATTAAACAGCATCAGACCAGTTAGGTTAAATCTTTTGTTTCAAAACAAAACCAAAACACTAATTTAGTTTTCCTTTTTTGCACACTGATTTCAAGTCTTTGACCATAAAATGCATTGCAAAGTGTTGGACCATGTCCATGATAAAAAAATAATAAAGGGTTTATAACCAGGTCCAAATACTATCTAGCAGATAAAATAACATGTATGACATTGTTAGAGACACTTGAAATAACTGGACTTTACTGAAAAGTAATATGCAAAGGAAGTATTTTTTCTCCTCTTATGAAATGTTTTCTTCAAATTAATTCAGCAAGCTTAAGACATATTTGCTAGACTTTAATGAATAGCATTTATCATATATTTCTTAATAACATGGGACTCTAAGCACTAAATTTGTTAAGCAAGAGTATTTTGCACAAATGATCCATGATCTTCAATATTTTTTGCAAAAAATCTATGTTTAACTGGCCAGTTATGTTACTGTGCTAAATCTTTGAGGGGGAGATACAAATCAAGGAGTGATCTGCATATTACTGATGCCTTGCAGCTTTTAAATGCCATGCCTATAGAGAGCTAGGAAAGGTTTGGTAATCCATTAATCCCTGAACAACCTAGAATGGAAGGTTCTCTATTAAAACAAAAACATAATATGGTTACATAAATGATATCTGACCTTCCCCTCTTGCTCCTATCAAACTTTGTTTGGATATTTAAAAAATTATTTCAAATATTTTGAGGTAATATTTAAAGTTGTATCTAGGTCACTTAGTGTGATGCTGGGGCGTGAACTGTAGCATCATTCATTTACTGCTTCTGAGCAATCTAGGGGGCAAAAATCTCACAATTCAGTCACGAAAACTTGTTTCTCTACTTCTTGCAACTTCCAGATAATCTCAGAGCTGATCTCCAAGCTTGCACATGTAGAAGATACTTGAATTCAGATGCATGTCAATGAATATCCATGGGGGCAGATTTTATTCCTCACAAATTCACCAGAAATGGTTTTTTGTACAAGAAAGGTTAAATATTTTTAGATCAAGGTTGAAATTTGCACACAGACATAAATCTCCTGTGGAATAAATCCACACTGTGCAGTGATCAAAGCAGGGGTTCTGTAAAAATGGAAATTACACGCTTCAATCTGCCTTCAGATTGCAGTTGAATTCTTTCTGTGCTTCCAGTCCAACCCTTAGGCTTGAGGCTCTGTTGTCAGTCTTTTCTGTAGTTAATGAAACTGAAGAATAACTACAAACACCATCGCTGGTACAAAGTTTTTTGGGGACAGCATCAGCATCTTCATCCTCTCCTGAATATGATGTGACAATTTCAACATCAGACTGCAATCTCAGTCATGACTTCTTAATAGTCTCGAGAGATGCAAAATGCTTTGTGCTTTCTTTTCCAAAGGAAAGTGTCAATCTAAATTAAAAACAATTTGTGTTAAAAGATTTTATGACTGCAAAAGCAGTAGAAGTAAATTTTAGTAATACACTAAAAATTCTGGGTATTCTGATAGCTTAATTTTTATAATTATTTCAGTGAGATAGAATAGCCTGTCTTAATAATCATCTCTAAATAGAGTACAAATTTTAACAGAATGCGTAAAATTACTTCAAAGTGGGTTTTTTTGCTGCATTTACTTTAAGTACACTGCCAGGTTTGCTAATGAACACATGGAATCTTATGACTTACTAGAGTTAATAAGTGCCTCATCAAATGACTGAACAGGGGGAGGCTTGTATGATGCTGAGAAAATTCTGACAAAGTTCTAAATATGAACCGATTCTTTTGAAGTCAGTGCGAGTAAATGAGTATTGATTATTCCTGGGAAACAATGACTTTAAAGTCATAGAAATAAATGCCCAGAATACATTACTATTTTCTACTGAGATGTGGACTGTAACCTTGTACTTATATTTATCAGTAATTAGATGGCAGATTGCGTGAGTGGATTTCACCATTTGGTGAGGGTGGGGCATTTGATTTGTTCTTTGCCACTGAGAAACTGAAACTTGCTCATAATATTGATGCAGGCAGTATCACCAGTGTAAGGGTATTCTGTTCATGTTAGTTTCAAATACCCTGAAAACCATGCGGTGAGATCATGCTTATTACAATGGGGGAAGGAGGTATTGGTTCACCCAGGAAAAAAAAGTCTTCTGCAGATATTTTATTTCTGACTTAGAAAACTTTCCATGATCATTATTCAAAGGTAAATTTCATTCCAGAAAGATCCTTTCATAAAATCTAAAAAAATCCAACAGAATACCCACAAAGTGGAGGACAGTTATTATTTAAAAAAAAGTTTCATAGCTGTAACAATAACAGTTCATTTTAGTACTGCTGTATTTTTCCATCTAAAAATGTCAGTAGTATACACAGAGACATGCAGATATAAATAGTCTTCATGATTCTGTAAAATAATTTTGTTGCCATGCTCTTTCACAGTTTTGAGTTTGGGCTTATGTTTGTATTAGAGTTATTATACTGACTGCTTAAAAAGAAAAAGGACTTGTGATGTTCAAACTTCTATGCTTTCTTCCCTTTTGGCTATTGAGGCTATTGTCCATTTTTAAGTGTTTATGAACTCTATGCCTTGGCAGTTTGTAAAATTTTAGAAAAGAAAATCTCTTCCAGTATTTCAGATTAAAAGTGCAAGTCCCAAAGACTTTTAGAATCATGCCATGTGCCTGTTCCAAGATGAATAAGACAGAAATTTGTTTTTTTAAATAATACAGATCCCAAGGATAAAATTTATATACCAGATTTTTTTTTTTTTTTTGTAAGATAGAAGACCAAAGAACAGGTAGATCCTCTTACTAACAAATCAAGTGAGTTTGGCTCCATCTGTTGCTCCTAGATTTCACAGCTCTCCAGGATTCCCACTTCAGCCTTTTTGACTTCAGTGACATATAGTTTGTTAAGCAACTTGATCTGCTTTTGATCTCTCCTGGCTGTCAGCAACGTTCCTTGATGCAGTCATGCCAAGCAATGACTTCTGTTCCTATGTCATTCCACAGAAGAAACTTTAGCACTTGCCACATGACTTAAATCAACTCACCATGTAAAGAAAATTGGGCATCCAGGGTCACAGGAGCAGTGTGTGACTCTCACTGATTAGGACCTCTGTTATATAACTATTAGTATCAGTATGTTTTTCTAGACACTTCTGAGTGCTCCAGGTAGAGCAGAAAGATGTGGAAAACATGTATTAAATCAATCAAGATTCTAACATTCTTTGCTCTGACACTCTCTTAAGGTAAATTTGTGGTTTAGGAAAATGTTGCATTTGTTGCCCATGAAATTCTTCAAGATGTATTTAGTTTAGGAAAGAACTAGAACACTAAAATGGCTTTGAGAGTTATAGAATTATGGCAAGTTAAAAATGTTTAGAAGCTATTCTTTGGCTATGCGTTAGCATTCTAGCCTTACAACATTAAGTTTATTCTTGCTAATCAGAAACTAATTCATCACTTGTCACTTATTGCAAAACTTTCACTGAAGCTCAGCTGAAAGGGAATTAAAGACAATGTCAGGCAGAAAATAAATCTGACTAGTAGAAGAGATTAATAGTACAATATAATGCAGATTGCTATGAAATTGAGTTGAAGTCAGTACTTGTTTATGTGTCATAATGTCATATTTAATATATTTGATTGGACACTGACTACAAGCAATAATTATGATAATTAAACATTATTTTTGTAGTGATGCTTTCTTTTCCTATTCTGAGTGTTTACAACTCATTGAAAAGTCTCCATCCAAAAGAAGCTAGGCTGTGTGGCCCAGTACATCTCCCTGATTTGGAATAAATGTGACTGAGAATGTTTATAAAGTGTTAAGCATTTGCAGAACACTTTGTATTTTAAAAGTACGTTCCAAGAAAAAGCCCAGAGTATCTTGGAAAAATACACGTTCCCTATTTTTTCAGTGCATCTTACAGTCACCTAAAGTTACCTATTCAGCTTGGAACTGCTTGTTGTAGAGCTGTTACGTGCTCTCGAGTTTAACACCTGCTGTGTGAATAAAAGCATTGGAAGTACCATAACGTGCGATAGAAAGATGTTTAAAAGTTATATTTGGGATGGTCTCAATGTGGGACTGAGAGGGTTCGGGCAGTAATAGGCTTGCTAATCATTCCTCTTGCCTCAGGAAAGGTTACCCTTAATACCTAGACAGAGTTCCCGTACCCAAGAGTTCAGTCAAGCTGTAGTTGAAATGGAATTTTCCTCTTCACGGACAAACTGTGTCTGGGGTGCAGGGATTACTTTGCAAAATAAGACTGCATCCACTATTAGTTCTTTCATAAGTAAGATTAGTGCTTTCAGACTAAAATTTTAAAAAACGTACCATTCTATTTGCCCCCCTCTCTCTCTCACGCACATGTATCCTTGTATCTTCTCATATTCCCAACTGTTTCCATCACAGTTCTGCTTATGAATCTAAGACTCTGGCAACACTTCAATGCCACTTCTTGATCAGAAGCAGGAGTGGTATTAATTGCAACTTCGATTAACAAACTTGAGCAGCCTTAAGCCATTTAGGGCCCCACTTCAGATGGAAGAAAAGGAAGGGATGGCTCTTCTAAATTTAATTGTCCCCCTCCTTAAGGAAGACAGGGACCGTCTAAGGATTGATTGATTTTCCAGCTAAGGAAAGGCCTTGAGTCTAATCTGGTGATCTATCTTTTAAAAAGATAAAGTTTGGTGAAATACAGTGTATCCTAAGAGGTTTTCCAAAAAATTAAGGTTTTTTTTAATGTGCTTGTACACTGATATTTCAAGTTTCAAGAGAAGACAAAAATGGAGTAGAGAGAATTGAAGTGGAGAAAAAATTGTATTGTTTGGAGTTTGTATTCACTGCATCATCAAAAACATTCTGTTCTAAGACAATTTGAAATGTTTGTGGTTTTGTAATTCTCTGTCAATAGTTTTGATATAAATGTGAATGAAGATGTTATACAATTAAGAAATAGGTTTTTATATTTTTTATAATCTGTAGATCCATATTGTGATGAAAAGATGCTTTCAGTCTTTTATTATAAAATGCCAAATCACTCAAGGTAATTAATAGCAAAATAATATAGTAACAGCAGTGGTTTGAGTCAGTCCTCCAGTTATCTGTACCATTTACAGAAACCTTTACAGAACCTACCTTTACAGAAACTGGTATTGCTTTAACCATATTAAATCTTTACTTTTGCCTACTCATTAACAGCTGTACATCTCCAAATTCCAGCTGTTTGTTCACTTATCACAGAAAGGGTTAATTACTGCAGCTATGCCGCATGCAGACTCCTAAACCTAAACCAGATGTAAACTAAAGCCAGGCTTTCAGTCAATCTGTGAGTCATATTTTACTGTCCTTAAAACTCCAAACAAGGAGCTGTCTATGGAAGCCCTTGAAGACTCAGCAGTTCTTAGTGTAAGTCATTACAATTCCAAAAAAAATAAATAAAAGAAAATTAAGAGCTCTTTCTGTATTTGTGGCTGGGTTCATCGGAGTTTGTCTTTTGATGAGGCCAGCATTGTTTCCTTTAGATAAAGTCTAAACTTTCTCTTAAAGTCACAGGTTGCAGTTGTAAGGAACCCAGAAAGCACTGAGGAAGTTGAGAAAACAGTGATTATGTTGTTATATAGTTTCCAGACAAGTAGGACACAGGCACATCTCCTGTGGAAGTCTGAGTGCTCAGAACCTCAGAAAATTAAGGACATAATTTCAAAGCTTCGATAAAGGCTTAAAAACAAAGTCTATCAAGTCTCAATTAAAGGTGTCCTCTCAAATATCTTAAACCATCTTGAAAATCCACCTGACTTCTAGCAGACTTCTATAGATAAGTATGTGGTTTCTGAATTAGTTAAGAAAAACAGCTTAATGAATCTGTTAATTACTCATCCAAGATAATTCAAGTCTGCTAGCTTTCTTTTTTATTTTTTTTATTGTTGGGTTTGGGGTTTTTGGTTTTTTGTTTTTATTTTTTGTTTAGTTTTTATATTTTTGGGATTTGAAAAGAAAAAGCCTGCTGCCCATTGCTTTCCTGGCCAAAGAAAATGCAGTAAGCCTGAGGAGCAGCTGGTCATCTGCTCACCCATTTTGTTCAAAAAGACATCTTTTATGTTTAGAAGAGATTTGTGCTTCCAAGGGCTAAAATTTAGCATCCAACAGAACCAGTTGGGAAATGTGCACTAAAAAGATATTCTGAATGTTGAAAACTTTTTATTTCTCCTTTTAAAAAAGGTAAGGCAACTATTTCTGATAATGAGACTGAGTGCATTTTACATCACTTACCAGAATCACTAACTGAAAATGTTAGTGCAAAGCACAGAATTTTTTGTCACTTTTCTTTTCCATATAGATGTCTCTTAAATTATTGGCTGTTGTGAAACTTTATATGTTTTTAGTAAGTTGACCTGAAATAAAAATAAAAGAAAAAAATAGGATAAGCAAGCTAACACAGTAGCTTGAAAAAATGCAGTTAGTTGTATTTTAACACAGAAATAGAAAATGAGGTGAATTCTTGAGATACTGGATACGGCTGGAATTGCAATTTGCTTAAATCTCTAAACTGGTTTTGAGCATAGATTTTCACATCAATTTCCAGATCAGGAGCGTTTGAGAGACCTATGTATGTATGGGCAAAAAGCTACCAGTTTGAATTGCCCACAAGAATCCATTTTGATTGCATCTGTGAAAAATGACATACAGTTCTTTGCAGCATATGATCTTGAGAGGAGATGAAATTAGATGTATTATTGGTCCTTTCCATTGTTTATATATTGCTTATATGTTAAAATTGGTTTAGAGAGTTGGAGAAAATGTGTCTCTGCACTTGCCAACTTCTGCTTAGGATGTGAGACCTTTGGAAGGTCTAAAGTGCATGATTTGGGACTAGAGGATACTGAAACCTTCACCTTGCTTCAAAGCAACGTGAAGTTTTATCTTTATTCCTGTTTGGGCAATTCAGTCTCGTGAGATAAGTTTCTACCTAGTGCTTGGCTTTTGCGACTGCCTATGAGTCTCATTTGTGGTGCCTTGAATACCTTTCAGTTCCTTCACTATAAGAAAATTTAAAATCTGTTTGAAGTAAACAGAGTTTAGAAATATGCTAACTTTGTCTAAGTTTTTCAATTGTATACACATCTAAAATGGGAGAATAACTAAACCTGTGAGAATGGGGAAGATAAGACCATGTTTGAGTCTGTTAAGAAAAATCAGACAAGCTTTTGTTTTAGACAAAACTTTTACAAAGTCGTCACAGCAGATCCCCTTTGCCAATCTATGCCTTTGATATCTGGGATGTTTAGCTGAGCTGTTTCATGGAGATAAATGTGTTTGAGTATGAAGCTGAGGTTAAAAAATCAAATTCAGAAGGCTGTTTGTATTCTCACATACTTTTTTTTTCATGTTGCTTAGAAGTTATTAAATACCCTTCTGACACAAGCATTTACTCAGTATCTTATTTCTTCATTTGGGCAGTAATACTGGGAACTATCTGATATTTTGTACTACTTTCATTTGATCAGCACTTTAAGTTCTTCAGTTACAATGAGGAATAGCAATAGGCCATACAAATAGTGGGGGTTTTTATTCTCGTGACAAATTACAGAAAATAATAAATGAGTGCTATATCCAACAGGTTGTGCAGGGAGACTACAATTCCAGTCTTGGTGATCTGGAGAATTGAGAAACTTAGGAACAGCTTACAGGCCTCTTAATTCTTTAATGAAGAAAGCATCTGATGAACCAGTTTGTTTTAAGGATCGTAATAATCATTAGTATGGTAATAATGACTGGATTTGTTAATTTTTAAAGTCTGAATGCTATGTACAATATTTTACTCTCTCTAAAGCAAGAGAAAAGGATTTTTTTTCCCTGTGTTTTCTTTTTGATTTTAAATTATTTACACAGTGTTTGCAATTCAGGAATAGGGCAAAAAATGGACCTGAACTGTTATTCTTCTGAACATCATTGATTTTACTCTTTTCACAGAGGGAGGGATGTGGATAGAAAAGAACAGATATAACCCCAGCAGAAGCTGGAGAAACAAAGCTATCATTAAATGAACACCCTTTCCCACACCACACATACGTGCACAAACAAATCAACTCTGGGAGAGCTTCCAGTATCTAAATGGTTAAAGAAGAGACATTTCATTATGACAATCAACATTACATGGTTTTGTTTCCTATAACAAGATGAAATAAAATATAGAATATCCCACATTTCCTTAAACATTTTGAAATGGGACTGCTTCAAGCTGTTGACATGGGTATAGGCTAAGATTTTTGTTGGGTATGAGTCTTCATAAGATATATACTTCTCTCAAATTGGCTGAAAGCTCATATAAGCTGCAAACATTCAAGAGAGTATAATGCTGTACTGCTCTGAAAAATATTTAATCCATATTCTGGAATTTTGGTGATACTAAATGTTATGGTAGGTCTATCGCCTCTTTCAGCTCTGACACTTATTTCTGCATAAGAGAAAAGAGTAATACAAATCCTATATATTACCATCAGAATATCCCCATTTGCAGAATAGTACAAAGGTTCTCTATTTCTTCTTCTGTCATATGTTGTAAGAAAATTCATGGTCATTTGGATCCCCTCCCCTATTTCACATCTGTTGACTAACATTTGTTTAAAAATTACAGGGTTCCAATTATGTAATTATATATTATATGACTATATTTGGTAGGGGGTAGGATTCTTTAAAATTTTTAATATTGCTGCATAAGCAGGTTACCTCTCTAAGTAGACACATTCATGTTTATCTTTCCCCTAAAAGTCTGCTGTTATTATTTCTATTTCGCTCTAAGCTTAAAAAAATAATAATTAAAATTTAATTTTATTTTCTCCACTTGTGTGGAGTTACCAGTTATTTCAGTCAGTCTGCTTTTCTGTATAAATATTAGGATAGTGCTTTCTACTACCTCAAAATATTTTTTAAATGTTTAACAAGTTTTCTGTCTTTAAAGACATACTAATAATTCTTTTTTCCTAAAGAAACCCTGGAGGTTAAGCAAGGAAATGCATGTTTTTGGAATGTGTGCACTTGAACTGGAAATTTTGAGGCAGAATCAAGCAGGATTCATTTCTGTTGAATGGCGGGAACTTATCACAGCCTAAAGAGATTTTCATTATAGTGAAAACTGGAGTTTAACATTCACCTGAAATAGTCTCAGGTCTTCTCTTGACCCAAATTAAATTAGCTTGGATAGCTGGTGGAAGTATGATAGTACCACCTTACCCACAAATAATCTTTGTGTCAGGGGTGCTTTAGGCCCCGGATTCTGTCTTGGTTTCTAGTGCAATAAGAATCAAGCTGTTCTTCAAGTTCTCTCATAGAGTTCAAGTCATGAGTACTGTACTCTTACAATCTTTCACTTTAATCCTTTTGCACTATTACTTTTGAACAATGCAAAACTCTTCAATACATCTGTGATTTTATCAAGTATCAAGCCCACATCTGTCTTAACTTACTAAATTAAGGTCATTCCTACTGTTGGTACAGGTTTTGCATCTGAACCTTATTTTGATTCAGGCACAATTACCTGGGGCCAGGTATATCAACACAGCCTGGAATCTGAGTTTGTAATTTTGTTCCCACACAGGTCTGCCCCTTAAATTTGTCTTTCTCCCTCAAAATAATTGAATACTTTTGTTAATTTTTGCTACCACTCATTTAAACTCACACACTGGCCACAAATTATCTGCCTATAAAAATATTTTCCTGGGAATATAACTGTTCCTAATTCTATTATCATAGTGTTTGTACTTGTAGTGTGTTTGAGGCGCATATTCCAGCAGTTTCACTGGATGTGAATTAAAGTGTCTTTTATTACAGTATACAGATCCATGCTATGATGTGTCATCCTAAATTAATCTGTTACTTCAATTTCAGCATGTGAGACAGAAGCAGCAAAAGTTTATCAGCTATCACTAGAAGAGCACCTACAGCCCTTCAAAGACAACATGGAGCAATTCATTAGTCAAGGTAAATAATGAAACGTCACTTAACCTTTTCATGACATTTCAAGGGAAAGTTATGGGAACAATGTTTATACATTGTGGGAAAGGGACTGTTTATTTTGGCATCATAGAAAGACATGGATTAGTTTAATCAGATGCCACACAGTTCTAACAGATTTGTAAAATGATTCTCTTGTACTGTAGGTGATTCACTCTTTTGCATGACAGCAAAGACAAATGCTATTGGCTTGAGTGTGTGATCTTCTAAGTTCAACATTCCAGTAGAAAACAAATTTACAGCCTTTGTTCCTTGAAAAATTATTGAAGCTGGATCTGTTTCATTAACTTCATTCCAATGAGATAATTCTTTTGTATGCGCCAAAAACATGGAATAAGCATAACAAAAGTAGTAAAGGTTTTCCAGATACACTGCAAATCCATATGAAATACTTGGATGTGGTTAATGGTTAACACTGCAAGAGAAAATATATTAGAAATATACAGGATCAACTGGCATCCTGAGTATTAGTAGGAAAACACTTTGAAAATGAATAGACTATGCTTTACTAGATGTTTCTTTGACAAGATTATAGGAAATATGGATAACTTTAGGCTTTGACTAATGTTATATCAGAGCATCTCTTGAAATACTACTCTGCATTGACCAATTCACTTTTTAATACAAGTCAGAATTCAATGCATCAGGGTTAAAATGCCCTGATGAATACACCAATGTAATTTTAACATTTTGCTTCTCCTTCTGCTTTAATATTGCCTCTTATAGTCGAAGGCAGACCTGTTATCTCCTGAACAGGCAAATTATGTGACAATTCTGTTTCTAGTGCTGATTTATTAATTCATTAGCCTAGATATGTGTTAAAGAGCTACCATTTATAGAAATCATTATTAACTGAATGTGCTTTGTATTTGAGAGGCTGGTCAGAT
>QWTY01003640.1:0-59369 GCA_008033365.1 Pseudorectes ferrugineus | reverse complement strand
CAGGAAAGGTGGGTGTACTTCAAAACAGAGATCTTGAGGGCACAGGAACAGACTGTCCCTGTGTGCCGAAAGATGAGTCGACGAGGCAAACGTCCATCCTGGATGGGCAATGAGGTTTTGAAGGAACTTAGGAATAAAAAGAGGATGTATCATCTTTGGAAGGAGGGTCAGGTCTCTCAGGAAGTATTTAAGGGGGTTGCTAGGGCATGTAGGAAAAAAATTAGAGAGGCCAAAGCTCAGTTTGAACTTAATTTGGCAACCCTTGTAAAGGATAATAAAAAATGTTTTTACAAATATATTAATGGCAAAAGGAAGGGTAAGACCGACCTTTGTTGTCTACTGGATGCGGGAGGGAACTTAGTAACTGCAGATGAGGAGAAGGCGGAAGTGTCTTTTCTGCCCAAATGTGGTTTTTCTTTTTCTCCAACAAATTACTTACATTCATTTAACAACTCCACAAAGCAGCCTGGGCTGTGTGCACTGACAACTGGTCCAGGAAAATAAAATCCAAATAAGCAATTGCAGATCCCCTGAACCCTGAGAAAGGATCCCTTGACCTTGCCTGGTACATAACTGTTTAGTCCAGGAGGAGAGGGGTCCTGTCTCCCTTCCAGCAGGTGTGTTTGGGGCCTTTGATTCTTGGAGCTCTGGATGCTCCTTGCAAATGCACAGTCTGGAGCTCTTGAAGTGTGATGAGGATTTGACCTAGTTCAGTGTAGGGTCACATGATGGGAAACGGTCATGTTTCCCGCTCTTGCTGGTTGTGGATAAAAGCTCTGTGCTGAAGCTGTGTGCCAGGGGTGCCAGGGACAAGGCTGTCTCTGGCCGTGCAGAGCAGGGCTGGGGTGTGTGTGGGCAAAAGCAGGGCAAGACAGATGGAAATTAGGGAATGGCACAGTAGTGAGGTGTTTGTAGGCACCTATGACTGCAGTCAACAGGCCTGAAATACTAACACTGGTGCTTAGTTTTGACAGAAAAGGGCCAAACAAGTGGTCATGCATGTAGGTCCCCTCTCAATCCCTGTTTGGCTTGGAGCAGAGGAAGCTGGAGGCTCAAGGAGGGCTGGGAGTCGCTGCTTGGTGTTTGTTGCCACCAGTTAATAACACCGTTTCCTGGCAAAAAATCCCTCTAGTGGGCAGAGTGCGTGGAGGTGGCTGGGCAGCCTCCACGGCTCTCCTCCGATGGACACGAGCCAGAACAACAGGCATTGCTCCCAAAATAAAGAATGAGTTCCTTGGGATACCCACTGCACCCGTGTCAGTGCAAAGGGAAGTTGCTGCCAGTGCAGGAGCATGGAAAGAACAGCAAATGTGAAGGAAAACACAAGAAACGGCCCAGGCCGATGAGACAGAGCAGGACTGCGAGGCCCCCACTGTGACACTGAGATGGAAGACGCTATGGAAATCCGTGAGTTGGAAATGTCCAGTTAGGAGACTTGACTCAAAGTCATTCTAGCAAGTCATTACTGCTGTTTTATAAAGCAATGTTGCACTAGAAGAGAAAGTAAAGACCGTCAAAGTGTATGTACCTACATTTGGTCCATATATTTTTTCAGCTATTCAGTCAAATATCACCTACTGTTCAGGGGAACATGTGAAGCTTTCACACCATGTTGTTATAACTGCAGCAGTACTTGTTATCAACAGCTGAAATCCTGACTAAGAAAAACACTTTCATTTTTTTGGGGTGGATTTGAGTAAGAAATGTCAAATTTAGTTTAAGTAAAAATACTGTGATTTTTAAGGCAGGTTTCATATTTTGAGGTGGTTTTGATACTGGAGCACTGGGAATTAGCATAACTATGTTGCTTTAGTAAAACCACTTTAAATGCTGACATCAATTGCAAAACATCGCTTCCCTCCCCAGCCTTGCATCAAATAAGCTCCCATTTTCCAACTTGGTGGACATGCTTTGCAAAGACTAGGTGAAATGATGGACTTAGGCCTCCCAACTAACCTTAGAGGAGACTAAAATATAATTTACTTGTATTTAGCAGCAGCTGTTTTGACAGCGCATATTAAAGTGATCGGCAAATATGATAGCCATTTATCCCAAGTAGTAACTGCGAGCTGCTATTTTAGGTTCATAAAAATGTAGTTGCAAAATACCGTAACGCACCGAATGCAATTATTTTATGGTCTCATAAAAATAACACATGAGATGTGTTGTCCCATGGAGCTCAGGCGCTGCCGGCGGAGCCGGAGCCATGCCTGTTGGGGCAGAAGTCCGGGTAGGCATTGCTGCCCTCAATTGCAGCTTATTCCAAACTGCTGTCCCCTAATTGCAGGACAGGTTACCTTTCGTGTCTCAGCATCCCATGGTGTCCAGCACCGTGGTTGGACAACGGGGTTGGATTCCCCAGGAGCTGCGGAGACTTAAATTGGAACCAGCAATAGCCCTGGACACGTAGCGCAAAGGATAAATCTGGGAAAATTGCTGCCAAGGAACATTTTTCTCCTCTAAGGTAAAAATACACTGAAGGGAGTGTAACCCTTTGGGGATAGGTAGTGTCAGCAGCAGCAAGTCAGGTTTGAAGAGCTTGGGGACCCTCCTTATAACTAAGAAATACTTTGGCTTGAGCCCGACTTAGAATTTCAAAATACTTCTCCTCAGTGCTCCCGACTGGCAGTGCTTCCTCCTTAGCAGAGTTTGTGTTCAGACAAAGGGGACCTGTTGGGAACAGGAGCTCAGCATCAGCCCCGGTGTCACCAGCAACAGCCACTTGTCTGTACAACTGGTAATTAACCCAGGCTGCCGTGTAGCTGGCAGTGGTCTGTCAGCTGAGTACCTTCTCCAGAGGCTGTGTCCAGTACACAAATGCCTGTTTTTCCTTTCCGCACTCAATTTAGTGTTTAATGTAGTCATGATGCAAAGGCTCATCCTCGTGCTGCTGCGTTTGTGGCTTAATTGTATTTAGATCCAGCTCTGAGCAGGACAGACCTCGTTAGAAATATTCCCTACAGGCTGGAAACCCTCATCTGAGGTAGAACTGAAATGAGCTGATGTGCAGCTATGGTGGCTGGGAGCTTCAGGCATTACCTTGCAGTTTGGGAAAGAAAGACATTAAAACCAGCAGCTCTTTCACTGGATATGCCTGGAAGTGATGCAGATCAAAACAACTATTTTTAGGTGCAGTATCGTCTTTGCAACTAAGCCTTCCCAAGAACCTGTTCCCCATGGCCCCTGCTTTAGGATGCAAAACTTGGCCCAGAGAGGAGGGAGGCCTTGATGGGTGGAAGAGGCTTTGATTCAGCCATGGTCTGGGGCTCTGACCAGATCCCAAAGCTGCTCACACCTCTGGGCAGATCAGTGTGCCTTCCAGCATGGCTCCAGGAGACACCCATGGGAGAGCAGCTCCTCCGGGAGAGGACATGCCTTTTGCCATAAAGCAAAAAACCCCAAGGGCAAATCTATCAGGAAAAAGCAGCATTACCTCCAGAGATATTTCATCCAAGTCCGTGTGGAGTGAATTTCGCCCAGCATAAGATTAAATGGAACATTAGTTAAAAACAGGGGGATCTGGGGATTGCCTGAGTTTAGGGGATGCAAACAAGAAGATGAAGCAGTAAATATGTTGTTCAGGAAAATTTCTGAGCCTTTGTCTTGCTGTTGTCTCAGTTCCTGAACAAATCCACAAATCATCTCCTGTTTAAGGGAAAATCCTCCCCCACTGACCAGCCCTAAAGTATCAGGATTAATGTCAGCCTTAAGTTTCAGTTGCCACTTGCAGAGAGATATCATCCCTCCATATTTCATAAATACAGGCTGAAGTTTGAAATCCCTGAGAAATGAAAACACTCTCAGCTTTTCATAACATCCAGGAATGGCTCAGGAGGAGCAGTAACTTCTCCAGCAGAAGGCAGGATGGCCTCCTTCACAGCTGGCTTGCTGTCGTTTCTCCAGCAAAAGCTGTCCCACCGATGGGGAATAAATTGTGCAATGCGCTCTGTTACTTGACATCCTGATAATGAAAATCTAATTAGTGTGAAAGTGTAGTTTGTTGGATCAGCTGGTCCAACAAACATCTTCGCCCCAGTTTTAGTCGAAACGGGGAGCAGGAGTGAGGATGAGAAACTCTCTCTGCTGTGTTTCCCATTGGAGCAAGAAAATATACAGCCAGATCTCTGCAATAAGGCTGTTGCTTACAAGATTGCCAGCTCATTTCTGCAAAGTACCTAAACAGCAGCTGCACATCCCAGCTGTGGAGCCAGATTTAACATACTCCAGGACATCCAGGAACAGTTGGAACCTGGGGGTTTTGGCCGTATCTATCTTTTGGTCCTGCGGGATCCTCCCATGCCCTCTGTTCGTCAAGGTTTTGATCTAAGTCTCTGTATAACGACTCCCAGGCGGGGATGGAAGATACGACACTGTCCTTTTTAATGAGTGATGGGGCTCAAATTAATATTCAGAATGTGAAAAGGAAGGACTCTTGAAAGAGCGTCTCATTATTTCTGATGTC
The DNA here is from genome assembly GCA_008033365.1 of Pseudorectes ferrugineus. NCBI lineage: Eukaryota > Metazoa > Chordata > Aves > Passeriformes > Pseudorectes > Pseudorectes ferrugineus. The sequence continues at coordinate 54,907 of QWTY01003640.1, read as the reverse complement.
AAACGCTTTACAGGGAAACCCGAGATCAGAGAAGATTTGGGGGGAGTGGGTGCGAAGTTGGGTTTGTGAGTGAAACCAGGTCCTTCATCACGGGTCTGAGTGGGGAGGTGATTAGCTGAGAATGCACGGTGATCTATCTGGGCTTTGATTAATTTGTTAATGAGCTTATGATAGCTGACACCATGTCTGGCTCACGTGTCACCCTTGCTATGTGTCATTTATCCCTTGAAATTTAAATCAAGCAAAGATGCATTTTAATGTAATTTTGGACTTGGGGAGGCAGCTGTGGAAACAGTTAACTGTCACTGATTTTCACTGAAATTCTGGACCAATTCAAAGCTCAGAGCTTCTTCTTCCTTGACAACCTGCCAAAAGGGCCATAGCTTGATCCCTTGTATGAACTTCCCTGTTTTCCATTTGCAGCCATGTTTTGAGTTTTGCTGACCGCAAATGTGGCATCTAATTTCTTTTGCACCCAAAGACAAGATGCATCTGTGCCCTGATCCTGCAGGCATTAATCATATCTTGCCAACTTTGCTTATTAAATATTTCTACTGATTTCAGTGAGACAAATAACACCCAATGCAGTAGATACAATAATGTTTAAATGTTTGAGACCTTAAATTGCATCGCTAAAATACCTTATTTCCCCAGAGATTTTTGAAACTAATGGATTGACTTTTTGAATGCTGCAAGCTCCGTGTAGATAGAGGCAGAAACCTTCATGTTCACAAACTGGTTTAATTTATGCAGACAAAAGCAATTTAAACTAAAATTGACCCAACAATACAAAAAGTGATTGGGTCAGTAGTTTGGCAAATAAGAAGGATGAGCTCACTCCATGGGCATTTACAGTGGATAATAAATTAGATTTGGCTGCAATATTTTGACCAGAGGGTAGTTTTTTTGGGTTTTTCTCAATCACAACCCAAGTATTATGCAAAAATCTTTTAGTTCAGATTTTCAGGAGGATGAAACTCAGGTCCGGGTGGTGTTTCAAAAAACTGTGTATCTGGATGAGAAAAGGGATTGTAGTGTCAGCTTATGGATAAAATTCTGGCTGAAGTTCAAAAACTCCTGGAAACTGCAAGTTTCAGTAGTGATCATGTAACGCTCATGAACAACAGACATAACTAGAAACATTTCAAGGCTTTGAAATTGTTTTGCTTCTGGAGGAAAATGAAACGTAATAGAGGCTGAACCCCTGGGTCAGGACGCTGCCTGCATGACAAACAGGCAAAGTGGGAACGGGGTTTCTGCTCTAAAGAAGGCTTGTGAAAAAAGCTCAGCTGCCTGTTGGCCAAAACTTCCTGAACCTCCTGGTTTCATTTTTGCATCCAAGTGAAAACAACTTGCAAAACCTCAAACTGTTTCACAAAATGGAAATGGAGGTTTCTGATCAGCTGCAGCTTTTTTAATTGGTCACGATATTAAGAAAAGCAGTAGATTGTGAAAAAGTTGACAGATTGAAAATGTTTGTCACATTTTAGTCTATATTCATCCTGGAAACTGCTTAAATACCTGTTACCTGTCCTGGGGTGTAAGTGGTGAATTGTAATGCAAAATATAAAGCCAGGATTTCACGAATAATGAATTTGGGTTGATATGAACTATTCCATGCTTGTTGCAAACAGTGTCTGAGAAACAGATTTTTTCATGAAATGGGGCTTGGTTATGTTCAGTTTAGGGAGGTGTGGTATGTGCTGAGTTAGGCACCAGCTGAGCAAGGCTTTGGGACTCTGCTGACCTGTGGGATGATGTGGATCTTTCTCCACAGCTCCATCTCACCTTCTTAACTCAGAGTGGGACGGTAGGCCTGCAAGGGCATAGCGTGAATTAAGTGGTTCAGACACTGTGCAAACTGCAACAGAACATGTTGGGTTTGAGTAAAGGCTGTGTTTTCAGGAGTGGAATAACTACTGCTCCAGAACCTCCTGTCCGAAGGAGGAAGTGGGGTCAGCAAGAGACATTTACAAGACCTACATCAAGATTTCAGGTAATAATTTCAAGATAAATCGATTGTTTTAGGATTATAAATCCCTGTTTGAAAAAATGGCTTAAGATCTTCCTGGACACCGGGCAGCTAAGCAGTTAAAATTGCTACCTATCCTCTGAAAACTGTCCTTAGTGTTAGTTTAAACTAATCTGGTTTATTTTACTGGGAACCGGTTGGGTCAGAAACCACATGTCAGCTAGTAAATGTTCCGCTCTGATGTTTTTCTTTGTTGATGGACAGCATTCAGGGCTGCAGATGGGATGTCAGCACAAGATCCCTTTCTCCCAGGCTCTGGGAAGGGAAAGGCAAAGGAAGAATCTAAGGCTTCACCCAAAAGAGTTGTTCTGCCGTGAGGACTGCGGAGAGATTCACAGGTGTAAAGCCACAAGGTTATGTTAGCTCTGAGCTCAAGATCTTTCAAATCTTGTAGCATGTGAACCTGGACATTTTACACCTCAGTCAAGTAAGTCAGCAGCAGGCACTGTTTGTGAGCATTTACTCTCAAAGACTACCAAAAACCAGTCAATTAAATGCAGAGATAAGAGCTCTGATGTCAAGAGATCTTAGGCTGGTCATATGGGTTTGTACATGAACATTGTTGGACATCAGGAAGAATTTCTTCACTGAAAGGGTGGTCAGGCATTGGAAGGGGCTGCCCACGGAGGTGGTGGAGTCCCCGTCCCTGGAAGTGTCCAAGGAATGACTGGATGTGGCCCTCAGGGCTCTGGTCTGGTTGACAAGGTGGGGATCGGTCATAGGTTGGACTTGATGATGATGGAGGTCTTTTCCAACCAAAATGATCCTGTGATTCTGTGTTTACCAAACTGTTCGGCCTGCTTGAGTTGTGTTCCTCAAACCACTGCTAAACTTGTGAATTCTCTTATTGAGGTCAAAATGTACCAACAACTGAGAAACGGGTACCTTGGCAATAGACGTCAAATGCAGATGGTTCTAATCTGACTCCCTCGGTAAGTAAATGCAACTTGGCAAGAGTTTGTAATTGCAAACGCTGCCTGAGAGGGTTTGTCTATAAACTATTGATTGGTAAGAGGTATAAAAGGAGTGGATATAATGGTCAGCTCCAGGGACCAGGTATTATAGCAATACATGCTATATAATATGTATGGTTCTTCAGCTGGGTGAAGGGAACAGCTTGAAGAACCATCGATGTTCTTCCTCTGCAGGTGAACTCCCCAAACTCAGACCTCCACAGTAAAGTCTACAGAAAAACTTTAAAACATCAGCGTCAAAAATAAAAAAAGTCTTTCCAGACATAGGTGTCGTTCATATGGGTGGATGTGTGTTGTGAAACATCTTTTGTTACAGTATATGATTTGTGAGTATGGAACCTGACCTAGTGAAAGTGGTGAGATAAAAGAGGAGGCTGACTTTGATTTCAGCAGCCTTTGGAACTAACCATTAGCTGATACTAATCTATCTGTGCATTTGTATTTGGTTAATGTAAAATTTTTACTTCAGTAGTCGGAAAGGTTTTTTTTTCCTTGGAGATTTCTGTTTTCATTTTCTTAAATATTTTTCACTGTATTTGCGTTCAGAAGAAAGGCTGCCTTGGCAGCTCAGCCAGCAAGGGGATGATGTGAAGGCTTTGTCCCATTCAAAGCACATCTTGTGTTAGGTTTTGAGTTGTTTGTGCTCTGGTTGTTTCTGGATGCGTTGCCATCTCAACAGGTGGATGCTCAAAAGCGGTGGATAAAATTCAACTGCGTAGGGATGGGGTGAGGAAGGTCAAGGCGAAGCCAGAGCTGAACTTGGCAAGGGATAAAAGCAACAAAAGAAGGGCTTCTACAGGTATGTCAGCCAGAAAAGGAAGGTCAAAAAAGGTGCACCCCCCCAATAAGCAAGGCTGGAAAACTAGTAACAAGGGATGAGGAGAAGGCTGAGCAATTATTTTGCCTCAGTCTTCACTTGTGACCTCTCTTCCCACACCTCTGGAGTGGATGGACAGCAGGATGAGGACTGGGGGAGTAAAGTCTTTCTCATTGTAAGTGAAAATCAGGTTCATGACCACCTGACAAACCTGAACATACATAAGTCTATGGGACTCCATGAGATGCATCCCAGAGTCCTGAGGGAATTGGCTGATGGAGTTGCTCAGCTATCCTCTGGGAAATTGGAAAAGTCCTGTCAGTAAGGGGAATTCCCAGGTGACTGGAAAAGGGGAAACATTGCACCCATCTTAAGAAAGGTAGAAAGGATGACCCTGAGAACCACTGCCCTGTCAGCCTCACCTCTGTGCCCAGGAAGATCATGAAACAGACCCTCCTGGAAGTTTTTCTGAGGCACATGAAGGGCAGGGAGGTGATTTGGGACAGCTAGCGTGGCTTCAGCAAGGGCAAGTCCTGCCTGACCAACCCACTGGCCTCCTATCATGGAGTAACTCCATCAGTGGACAAAGGATGTCACCCCTCTGGACTTCTCTCTAAGGCCTTTGACATAGTCCCCCATGACACCCTTCTATCTAAATTGGAGAGAGATGGGATCACCATTCTGTGATTCTATTCTACGATTCTAAGCTGAGACCTCATTGGTTCCGTGCGGAGGACACGTGCCATTGCGTACACGTTGGCTAAAACCCCACTGACCTACAACTTTTGCAAATACCTCTTTCTCTTTCCTGCATCCTTAGTCTGTGCTTAGGATTAACTAGAAAATTACTTGAGGCACCTTCCTGTTATTTCTAGTTGTCAGATCTTGATGGAACTGGGCAGTTAATAAATGCATGGACTTAAACTCAGCAGCCTGTAAAACCAAATGCTACTGAAAGTTCGCAAGCCTTGAAGAAGAAAGTTTGATTTGGAAAGAGTTTTGACAAAGAGGTCATTGAACTGATTCTTGCCTGGACAAAAAGCATTCCTATGGTCTGTATTTCACATGGAAAGCAATGAGGGTACCCAGGCTACCTGGCCCTGGAGCCGCAGTGATGCTCACAGGGTGTAGAGCTGCTCACATCCAAGAAGCATCACTGCTCATTGGTCAAGTCATATTCTAAATCTGAAATTTGCTGGTTAAGGCAGATTTAAGCCAAAAACATCTCTCTGACCATTTGCACCAGATTTGGCCAAAAATACGTCTTGCCAAATACAAAGAAAAAGCTAAAATCTTCCATTTGGAAACTAAATACTTCAAATCTTCATTTGACAAAAAATTTTAATAATTAAATTTACTTCCATTTATGTTTCTTTTAACAAAATCATTTCAGGTTGGGCAAAATGACCCAAACTGATTTTTCTTTCTGGTATTTCGTTTCTGAGCGGCTCAAATACCATTATCTGAGAAAGGATTTGTTTAATACACTGAAACAGAAGTCATACTCTCAGAGCTCTCTTTTGTGTCACAAGATGGGCTGTAATAACCCATCTTCCAGTTAAACATCTGTAATTCACATCAGCACTAACAAAGTCAGGAAGTTCTTGCTGTCTCTGACTAACTTGTGCATTTCTCAGTAATTCTTCCTGCCTGTAAAGAAGGTACCGGCCTCAAAACTGCACTACTCATCCTTCTCACTTACTAGTCAGAACATGATGGTTTTGGCATAAAAACCAGGACTCAAACCTCTGGAGACAGTCTGAGATCTCAAGACATCTCCCTGAGGCCAGGCAGAGGCTAACTTGAACTTTGCCAAGAGTCAGGGCAGAGGACTATATATCTGTATTCATTACGGCATGGAGCAGGAGGCAGGGAGCACTGGTCATCCCGGTCCGATTCCTCCCTGCAGCAGTGGCAGAGGGGCTGCTCCTGGCAGTGCTGGGTTTTCTGCAGCCACCCGGGCAGAAATCCCCCATCGCTCTGTGGAATGACACAGCGGTTTGGGAAGGCACATCTGGAGTTTTGTTACGTACTAAATCACGGCCGTGGCAGGTGTGTAAAGCTGAGATTTCAGAGCCATTCAGACAGCTAAAATATGTGGCAGTTGTTTATGCAAAGGAGTAATTGCTGAAATGAGGTCTGGAATGATTTGGTTTGGTTTTTAAATCCCCTTCTCTGAATTCATGTGGTATTTGTGCAGCCACGAGGGAACAACCGAGTAGAATTTTCTGAGATGTGCCATCTCCCTGCAGCAAAGTTGCTCTACAAATTCTTCTCTGAAGGCAGAAACGGTCCTGGTTTCTTCCCAAAGCTGAGTCACTCCTTCATGCTCTTCAAGACCCAGGAAGAAGATGCAACGGGACTGAAATATTTTGATGCAGAATTATGGTAATGCATTCCCTTCAGAAAAGAAATGACATATTTGCAGGGTGAGCTGGCCATGGTCAGGCCAGCCCTCAGTCACACTCCCAGTTCCATTCCCAAATGCCACCTCAGTTATTCTGTGTGTTCTGCAGTGACAGAAGTATTTTTGTGGTTTTTTTAAAAGCTGGGCAGACCAAGATGATGCCCTAGAGGCTGATCATCCTCTCTAGGAAGAGACCTCAACTCATATGGTGGTTGTTTGTCTTCAAGGAACGTGAGTTGGGGCTGAGGGAGGTTTTGAAGATTGTTCTAATGAGAACGCATGTCTGAGGATTTGCCTGGCAGCTGCCGGGAGGCATCTGCTTTTCTGACAGGCCACACTTAATGGTATTTTCTGTGTTCCCCTTTTAAGAAGAAACAACTGAAACCAGCACAAACTAGCCACATTTCTGCTTTCCAGAGTCTGGTCCTGTGTCATTGCTGCTGCAGAAACCGTGACAAGCTCTTGGCTTCACCAATGTGGTCCTTACCAACTTGGAAAGTGAATGTCACTGTAAAGACAAGTGCAGCCATGAAAAGAGGAGGCAAACTAGGAACGACACAGTTTAAGTCTTGCATGCTCCTCTCCCTCACCCCAACTTGTCTTTCCTTCCATAGCAATAGCAGCTGCTCCTGTAGGATTGCTTTGCTGTCTCTGTTCCCCTCGCTGCCTTAATGTGCGAAAGCCACGGAGGATGAACCACTAGCAGTGCTAAACTGGCAATTAAGAAGAAAATGGATTGTTTTGAAAACTTACAGTGCAAAAACCATTGCTGGGTGACATCCTCGGAGCAGGCATGTGTTACACTGACCAAGGCATTCACCTGAATAGGTCAGTGCTGGAAATCATCTGTGGGGTCATGCCTCAATAGTGATGTGCAGAAGGGAGGTGGGAGTGTGGGTGTCCAGGGTGGGCTGCTCAGAAATGCCCTCTCTGTTAACAGTCTTCACTTCCACGACCTGCTTGTGTCTCATTCTGTGGGCATTAACAAACTGAATATCAGAAAATTCAAGAGGTAAAGACCACTGTCCCTGCTCTAAATTGAAGGTGTAAAAGCAAACTGAAGCCCACGTCAGCCAGTTCCAGATGCAGAAATTCCCTGTCCTTATTTTTGTAATCACCTCGGGAATACCATTCCCTGTGCGAAAGTGTGTGATTATTTCTGGAAAGAAAAGCTATTGAAGACTTAGTGGCAGCATTGGCTTCATTACAAATGCAGAAGGGAAACTGTCAAATAACCGTTTGTGTTTTCAGATGTACCACATGTGACTGGGGCCGTGTTAGAAAACATGATCCATCCCATGTAAATCATGAACCACTGAACAAAAGTCCTATTTGTAAATTTGAGTATTGGCAGCCAGCTTTCAAACTCTCTGTCTTGAAAATAGTTCTGTGATGCTTTGAGCAGGCACAGAAATGCAGTGGGACTCTGCCAGGTTCCCTGGACCTTGCCAAGTTTTGACTCAAACCTTCTTTGCCTGCATAAACTAGGAGAAAAACCAGAGTAAGGACCCCCAAACTTGGCTTGACACACACATGAAGCAAAACCTGGCTCTAGGAAAATTTATTCCAAACAATATAATCTGTCAGACTGACCATATACTGTAATTCTACGAGTCACCCAATCACTTTTGTAAATTATTCCTGTTGATTTGCGCCTTTTGAGAACACACAAAAGAGAGAAACCCCATAAGCGAATTGAATCACGGTTTTTATTATGCAGGTTTTGAAAACCTCATAACTCATTAGGCTTCTTTTTGTGGGCAAAAGGCTTAAGCAAAAAACCAGAATACTATGTCCTGAGATAGCAGAACATCTAAGGAAACTAATTTTTATTTAGAATTCTGAGAGAATACAAACTGAGAATTTAAAATGAAAGAAGGGAAATTTAGGAAATTTAGGAAATTTACAGATACAGGGAAGAAATTCTTCTCTGTAAGGGTGATGAGGCCCTGGCACAGGTTGCCCAGAGGAACTGTGGCTGCCCCATCCTGGAAGGGTCCCAGGCCAGGCTGGATGGGGCTTGGAGAAACCTGGTCCATGGCAGGGAGTGGAACTGGGTGAGCTTTAAGGCTCCTTCCAACCCAAACCATTCTGCGTTTCTGATTCTGATTTGAACAGAGCAATTTCACCACCCACCTGCCATTGCAGGCCTCTCACGAAGGTTTGGTTTTACTCCAGAAAGGAACAAAAGCAAATTTTTATTCTTCAGTAAGTTGTCATCCTCTGAGCAAAGCTACTCATCAAAAAGAGGATTAATATGGGCAAGCCAGCATTGAGCCATGAAAGCGTCACATCCCCAGCTCCGAGGATGAAAGGGATCCTTCCTGAACACTAAATCACTTTCTAAAAATACAACTGAAGCAGAGCTCAGTGCTTTTTTCAGAGGGGCCTGTGATCTTGGATTCAGATTGCACTGTGAAAGGTATAAGAATGCTGGGTCATTACCAAATTGCACCTTGCGTGTAAACTTAAGCAAGTTGTTTTTTCTCTCCATGCTGGTATTTATGCATGGAACTCTTGAAAGGTGCTAAAGTTTTCTATTTATATGCAAAACCCATTTATTCCAAACTCCAAATAATCTAATTTTGGAGATTTTTATTGTGCATAAATTTTTGGATTGTTATTTAGAGGTTTAAAATAAGTAGGCATGTATTTTTAATTTAGAATGTTAAGGAACACAAGGAAAAGTGGAAAGAAAGGGGGAAAAGTAGGGATAGAGGAGAAAAATCAAGCTATTCATAAAAGAAATTATGAATCCAGAAAGGGGCATTACACAAACTTCAGCCATGACAGCGTTATTTCCAAAATGCATCCAGTAGCATCTAGGGGCTCCAGTAACACTTGCTGAAAGAGGCCAGTTTTCTTTAATATGTGATGGTAGAGCTGGGCTTGAGACCCTGAGTTCCAGGAGATTTGTTCTCTTCAGTCACTGTTTGTGGTGTTTCTCTGGTTTTGAGTTTATCTAGGACAAATTGGAGAGCTCTTGAATAATAAAGTAATTAAAAATCAATCTTGAAATATCTTAAGCTGACTTGATGGGTTTTTTATTTAACAAGCTGCTTAAACAGATCATTAAGTAAGTTATCTACTGCAAGTTTCTTCCCCTTTCCTCTGGAGAATGTCACTATGGCCAAGGGCAGGGTACACGATGAACCCACAGTTTGTCCTTTCCTGGTAATGCCTTGACCTCCGGATAACAAAGCGTGTATTCATTTTATATTACAGAAATTCTTTTTATTGTTAGACTTTGATTTTGCCAGTATAAATATTTAGTTCCCGGTAAACCTGCCAAGACCTGGAGGCAAGTGTGCTTTTATGTATTTTTGCATGTGCGATACAGTTTGTGTAATAAATGCGGGTTGTATTCTACTACTGCGGTAAAAGTGGCAGCCAAAATGCCACTGCTCACCCATTTCAGTGCCAGCCTTCCTCTTTCAGGCAGGTAAGGGTTTGCTTGATGTTATGAAGTTCCACAAGGCACAGAGAAACCACCCCCCAAAACCCCCCACTAATCACTTGGAGATAAAGCTGAATTGAGTAACTGAGCTTTTCATCTGACATGAAAAGACCAGAAGCTACATTTGAGACAAAAGCAAAAAGTTTAACAAGTTACACTGATCAAAGAGGTTTCAAAGGAACATTCAATTATATCTGCAACACCTAAATGGAAGGGTTGTTCTTTCACTTATTTATTTTGCGATAAAGAGGGTTATTAGGTCTTGTTATCTCTCTTCACTTTAATGCATTTTGCTGAAACCCTCAGCAAAAAAAGTGAGCTTTGTGAACCACAAAGTGACAAGTGAAAAAGAAAGATTAAAATTAGTTCAAGGATAAAAAAGAGCATATATTTTACAGTCAAAATCTCTTGGTGTAAGCATTGATGCATTCAAATGAAGAGAACAGATCTTGATTACGATGCAACTCTGCCTTGCTGTACCGAGTGCCTGGTTGTGATCTTGCTGCAGACAACTGAAATGGCTTCAGAACTCTGAATTTGGGGAAAAAAAACCGACCCAAACCATACAAAAAGAGCCTACTGCTTCTGGAATCATCACGTGCATCAGATGAAAACCAAGAAGGTTGTGCATGCTGGAACAAAACTGACAAGGGGAACTGGGAATCATAGGCTTGGGAAGCCGAGATTTTCCTGTCTGGGAAGATGCTGTATCCAGATGCCAAGTTATGGTTTAAAGTTACTGAGCATTTGTGGTGAGAAGGCTCTCAAGTTTTACAGCCCTTGGTTGTAATCCTTTTCCTGACTCCAACCATATCTTTTTTTTCCTTGGACTCATCTTATTAATCACATTTTTTTACTCTTAGAGCCTGATGCAAAGCCCAGGAAAATCAATGGAAAATTTTCTGTTGACTTAGCTGATCTGTGGTTTAGGCCCCAATAAGCTTTTAGTCTTTGCCTGAGATGATGCTTGCATGTTTTGCTAGCACAAATGTGAGAGGAACTCCTTCCCTACATAAATATATGAATCTTAAGTTTGTTCTTTGTCTCCTTCCTTTGAAGCCTGAAAAGAAAAAAATTCTCTTACTCCAAACCAGAGGGTTCATATTCTGCTTTGCAGAGCCAAGTCTTCTCATACAACAGAGTTTAGAGCAGTGGCACAGGCACACACAGCACCCACAGCAATTCCATAGCTGTTTTCTACCAGCCCTTGTGATTTCCTTGGACTCCTCCAGGTGCTGGAACACCTAAGCAAGGGCAACACAGCTGTTGAAGGGTCTGGAGCACAAGTCTCATGAGGAGCAGCTGAAGGAGGGCTGGGGGGCCTCAGCCAGAAGACAAGGAGGCTCTGGGGGAACCTTCTCACACTCCACAACTCCATGACAGGAGGGTGCAGCCAGGTGGGGGTCAGGCTCTGCTCCCACGGAACAAGGGACAGGACAAGAGGAAACAGCCTTGAGCTGTGCCAGGGGAGGGTTAGATTGGATATTAGGGAAATTTTTTTTACTGAAAGAGTGGTCAGATACTGGCACAGGCTGCCCAGCGCAGTGGTGGAATCACCATTCCTGGAAGTGATCAAAAAACACTTAAATGTGGTAACTTGGGGACATGATTCAGTGGTAGACTTGGCAGTGCTGGGTCAATGGTTGGATTCAACGATCTTAGACATCTTTTCTAACCTAAATGGTTCCAACGGCTCTTTCCTGGAGGCAGAAATCCTCCAGGTGCTGGTCCTCTACCATTGCCAGTGGTGCAAAAGCATCCAAGATGTTCACAGAACCTCTCCTGCTGTATGTGTGAGACGAAATGTTCCCCAGGGCACAAATACTGACTTGTTACTATTTTTGGTGCTAGGTGAGGACAGCAGGTTCCTTGTGCCAAAACGTTCCTCCAAAGCTCTACGACATTTCAGGGAGCAGAAGAGTGCTCCCTATACCGTGTTGTCCTTGCTCAGTGAGGACACTGCATCCTGTGAGATGATAAACAAGCTCTCATCGTTTGGACTGTCCTCTCAGCTCACCGTAGGCCATGGCAAGTGGAAATACCCTTCAGATCACACATAGTGACAGCAACCTGGTTGCTGTCGTCAGCATGAGCTTGGGAGGAGATGACGTTGAGGAAATGGGAATAATGGCTGCATAACGGGGAAAAAGTGCTGCTCTCTGCACTGATAGTTACACCTGATTTAGCTACTGAAAGAAGGAGGAGAAGCCATGAAGACATTAAACCTCTTATCATCCTGACGGAGTGAAATTGAAAAGAAAAAAAACCCAGTTATTTGGCAGCAAATGGGTTTATTAACTTCTAAAATGGTGTGTGTTTGAATGCGATAGGGAAAGCAGCATTCGTCAGTGTTCGCCGCATCAAAAGACAAATTAATCCTTTGAAGAAAAGTAGCTTTTAGAAATCTCCCTCGTTAAACAATCTATCAGGAGACTGAGCTGTGGAGCCAGGCACTGGTCTCTCTGCAGCACAAGGGCCTACAGGTGACACAGGTCCCGGTATGGCTGCCCTCCTGTGTCAGGGCTTGCTGGCTGAGCCTTACAAACCATGATGCAGGACCTACTTACAGGCTGTGTTTTCCCTTCCAGCTCTATCTTAACTCCTTTCCTGCTACAGCACCCACAGGGCTTAGGGAGTAGAGCCTAGCTGAGGTGGTGTGAGACATTTTGATGGCTCCCTCCCACCCCACCACCTCCCCATCATGGTCCCACCAGACTTCTCATGGCTCTGCCACCCTCTCCCTTTAGCAGCTGGTCAGAAATCACTGTTGGTGACTTTGTAAATATTCTTTGAAAGGCTTCAGTGAGTCACGTGTTGCAAAAGGCTCTCAATTTCCTCTAATAATAATGCTCCACAAGGCTAATATAATTTTCTGTCATGGAAACCGGTGTTCTGGTTTCATTTTTTTTTAGCTAGGATGCTCTGGTTTTCCAATCTGCTGCTTCCTGTGAGATGCCTTCTCCCCTCCAGAGCATTCCTCTGAAAGGCAGCCTTTGAGCCACAGCAGCACGACACCCTCTTTCACACTAAAAATTAAATACATGAGTGGCGTGTCTCCAGATGGGAAAGTAACATCAGATATTGTGTTAAGAGGAATGATGCAGAAACAGAAGATTTTGCTACCTACTTTCTCTTGCCTTCTGGAGAGCTCATAGATACTGCAGGCATCTTTCAATGCACTTATTAACCTCCTCAGGTATCTCGACAGCTGCACTTTGTCTAATACAGAGCAGTAACAGATAACACTAAAATCTCCGCACCACAAAATGAGCTCATGCAACCACTCCTTTGCTGGCAGGTAAACCAGGCAAAACATGTGAGATCCTGGCGTATGTCCACAGTGTATTGGATTTGCTGCAATTCCTGGTTGTTTCAAGTTATCTACACCTCTTTTAAATCCCTTTGGGGATGGTGACTCCACCTCTTCCCTGGGCAGCCTGTTCCAATGCCTGACAACCCTTTTGGTGAAGGTGTTCTTTCTAATATCCAATCTAAACTGCCCCTGGCACAACTTGAGACCCTTTCCTCTTGTCGTATAGCTTGTTACTTGGGAGCAAACAAATGCCCCGGAGCCTTCGGTGATGCTGGGACACCCTACTGAGGCAAAGTTTGTGTCCCTGCTGGAGACATGTGTCCTCTGCTCGGACAGACACAGAGCAACCTCTTACAGCTCAGGGTGTCCTCACCCCTTGTTTGGCTCTATCTTGATATTTGTAATTAGCACTTGGGTTTCAGATGATGAATAAACAGCTTTTTGTCCAAAGGGCCAGCAATGAGGACAGATACTTCTGCGTTGTTTTTTCAGCCCCAACTCTAAAGCTTGGCAAGGATAAAAATATTCATTGTTCATCAGCTAAGCTTCCCTTTAGGTTGGAGGACAGGCAGTGGCTCCTCTTCCCATTTTACACATGTGTGGACAGAGTGCACTGGAAAAGAGAAAGGCAGAATTAGATCCCGATCCCATGAATTCCAGGCTTCAACTTCCAGACAGCTTTGCAAAGCATGGATAACAGGATAAGACCACCCTTTTAGAAGAACTGCTGGGAGAAACAGATTTATCGGTTTCCTTAAGATAAGGTTGCCAACATGTTAAATCAGCTTTCCTTCTTTTGGGCGGGAGGGGGCTATTACAAAAAATGAGGTCAGAACTGAAGCATGTCCCCTTCCCCTATTTCTCACTTACTATGCATTGGAGTGCATAGGGAAAAAACCCAGAGTTAGTGTCTCCAGCCTGGAAAGCCTGGGAAGCCCAGCCCTGGCAGTGCCAGAGAAGATTTGGGCACCGTGTTTTTCCTGAGTCCATCCAGGCACACACACACTTCTGCAGGAGCTCAGCAAAGTGTCTGGTTTCTGGGGTTTGAAATATTCTTCCCCTGCTGCCAGTGAAGGGAAGAAAACAGCCCTTTGAAGAGGCTCTGAAACCCAAGTAGAGTGAGCATGGGAACATTTACTTTAAAGTACAATAATGTTTAGGTTACAGACCCTAATCCCCGAGCCCTGTGCCAGCAGGGTGTCTCAGGGAAAAGGGCTTTCGGAGCAGGGCTGGTTGCAAGTGTGACGCATGCAAAAGGCTCCCAGGGAAATGCTCTCACATTTTTTTGTACTAAGATATTTTAAAAAGCAATAGCAAGATGGCCTGGGTGGGGAATACATCCTAACAGATGTGTAATATCACTAAAGCTGACTCTAATATAATCTAAGCTGCAGTTTGGTGTATTAATACTTTGTTTATCTTTAAGCACAGATGGATATTTTTATTAGCATTACTTTGTGGATGCATCTTCTAGAAAGGTTAGTCCAGAGGGCAGATGGCTGTGTATAGACAAAGTGTTTATGCTGGGGCAACTAATCAGAAAGGTGCAGCTTTTTCATGAAATTTCAATTAGAAAATTGAACCTTGTAAGCACAGGCAGCTGGGATCTGCTATACAGTCCACATGGCCAATTAGAATGAGTCACAAAAGTCCTTCCTCCACAAACCCATCCTTTGGGTTGGGTGTCCTGGTCACCCTTGAGCTCTTTGGGATTAACTCTGTCTTGTGTTTTTTACAGAAAAACCAGAGCTATCGCAAATACATACAGGAGCTACAAACAGAAGTACATTTCTGCTGTCCTATCACAACTTTTTCGATATTCACTGTTTGTGACTAAGTAAGACTGATTTTGAATACGTGGTCCAAAACCAGTGGCTGAAACCTCCATTCAGAATAAAATAAAGAATCCTGATGTTTCTAGCTAGACATGAACCAGCTATAATGAAGCAGAACTGCTCACCCAAGCCTGCAGATAGCCTGGACCCAGAGCTCATGGGAAGTTGAATGCCTCATTCATTTCCACTCTGAAGCCTAAAGATGGTATTTTGAGGAGTGATTTTATAGACAGTCGGCGTTAGTTTGGCACATTGCAAACTGAAAGTAACTAACTGTTGGCCTATGTAGGGAAATGTGATAAAATGCTGAATGCTCTAGAAGATTCCAGTTTTACATGCCCACCCTCGTGCAAAGCTAATTCTCTTGCACGTGCGGAGTGTCCCTGTATCACAAAAGTACATCCTTCCATTTGGAGACAAAACTGTTCATTTTTGGGTACCTCCGCTTCTCCCTCTGTTAATTTCCTACTGAGCACCCCAAGCATGGGCAAACATCACTATTTCACCAGATGAGGCTGTTTCAGTGAAGGTGCATAATTGCATTCCCTCCTTCCCCACCACTGCCTCCTGCCATCAATAGGTGGCAAATGAAGCCAGCATCACTCATATGTTTTGCATCCTTTCCTACAAAGCTCTTACAAATGAAAATGTCAAGCCTTGCTGTCAGGATACATGATGCAAATTGGGGGCCATGTGAGGCAGTCTGTGCCCACTGTGCCATCCATGAGTGCCTCCAGCCTGAGGAATGTCTTTGCAAATATCTGTTGTAGTTTGAGGAGACAAGGCAGAAGGGGGAGGGGGAAAACCCTCAATAATAGATGTTTTTGAAGTTTCGGGAAGCTCAGTGGGAGAGAGGAATTAGGTTGGGGGAAATCAGTGGAGAGAGGGAGAATATTTTGCCTGGCAGTCACTCATCACTCAAGCCAGGTGATTATTAATTATCTCCATGCATTCACACAAGTTGTTAGTTTTCTGGGTAGATGGGTCCTGTGCTTAGTCATCTTGGCATTTTTAAAGACGAATGAAGAATTACCCAGGATGAAGAGTCAGGAGTAAGAAAGATAAATAGCACCAAGAAGCTGATCGCTGCCTGTCTGTTATAAAATTTCATTAGTTTTGACAGCCTGTACATAAGCAATGAATGCTAACTACACTTCCTTTCTGTCTGCTTTCAATCATATTGCTTAGCTCAGAAAAAGAGCTGGCCGGACAAGCCTTGAGGATGAAAGGAGGTGCTGGATGATTCACTGGATCAGGATGATACTTAGAACAGGGATAGAAAGGGGTTAAATTTATTAGACTTACTTTGCCAAGAGCATTTTTCACATGGGCACCACTAGAAACGATAGATGTTGGTCTGTGGACGTATCTCAGAGGATGGTTCTCCTCACAGCCCTGCAGGAGAATGAAGGAGCTGAGGAGACTGTTTATCATCTCAAAGCCAGATCTTTTGCTGGGGTAACACTTCCCCCAGATTGAAAACATTGGGAAAATAAAGTCAGAGAGAAGGAGATTGGGATCACAACCATACCCAGGTTTCATGATAGTGTGTTTCTATGTTCTTGGTCCATGCAAGAGCAGCTGTCCTGAAGCCCTGGCCTTTATCATCTATGCTTCAGGTGAAAAGAAACAATAGATACCTGAGACTTTACTGAAATATCCATCAGCCCATCCTGTCAGAACTGCTCTTCATTTTGGGGCACGGAGGCAGATGAGACAAGTGAGGATTCTCCCACCTGCATCTGTATGCAGAGCTGCTGCTATCCCTTGCATCTTTTAGGTCCTTAGTAATGAAATAAATACTACAAGGTCTGTAATAATGACATGGAATGGGATAGTTTGATCATTTTAATTGCTCAGGCTGTTGCAATACAGGATCACAAATCAGTGTTTCCACAGTGACTGGTTCAGCCTCCCTGTGTACATTTAAACAGATGTGACCTTGATGAGCGTAGATACGGGGGGCTTGAGGAGAGCTTGCAAGACAAATGAATGTGCTCCGGTAGATTTATGAGAAGTTATTCCTCAGTGTAGAAAAGTCTATCTACTTTCACCTAACTGCTCTTCCAAAAGTGACTTTTCCCATGTAGAAAACACGAGCAATCTGCAGAGCTAGTGACACTGTCAAGAGGTCTTTAAGGAAAAATGTTTCCAGGGGGCTGGAGCAGAGAGGCAACAAAGTGGAAACACAGATGTGATTCATGCAGAACAAGGTGTCCTCATTCATTTATAGCAGTTTGCCTGTAAATGATATCCTGCTTGCACAATGTGGGTTTTTTCTTTTAATCTGTCCCTGCATCAGAAGAGATCTCACAACTGAGACTCTTTCATTTCGTGTCACCTTCTATCATGCCAAGAAAACCCACAGGTTGAAAGGGGTGTCTGTAAACACGTTTACTGAAACTACTGGTAAATCAGCCCCTGAGTCATCCCCTCCCACAGCTCTGTGTTTCAATTATTCCTACTCTTAGGCAATAACATCAGGCTTTCACTAGTTCCTGATGAAATTAGCAACTAGAAACCCAAACACTGTGGGTGTGTGTGAGAGAGAACAAGACAGGAGGTCTGCTTGGGACCAGGAAGAAAATGCTTTGCCTCTTTAACCTCTTGAAAAGAAAGAGCCAAAGTAGATCGGTAAATACAATTGACAGATAGGCCTAAGAATAAGAGGCTTGTTGGCATATTTAAAAACTCAGCATCACTGCTGCTGGCATGTGAGTTTTCCAGGAGCCCTTCTGGTTCTAACGGTCTGGAGATACCCTCGTCGACTTATGAAGGTCCAAACGTTGAACAGGACATGTTCTTCTGCCATGTTCCCCCTGGAGCCCCTGTCTCTGTGAGCGTCATGCAGCAGCATCTCACAACTTCAGAGCCCATCTTCTGGAGTCAAATCCAGATCGGTACATCCTCCTAAAGGTCAGTACTGATGTGGTCTCATAAACATTAAGGGGTCATTAGGATCATCCAGGACTTCTCTGGACTCATTCCTGTTAGAACCACAGCATGGAAAAGCATCCCATCTGGACCTCAAAAATTCCAGTGATGGGAAAATCCACCTTAACTTTTGAAAATTCTTCCAATAATTAATTACAGTCACTGCTAGAGATTTAAAAAAAAAAAAATTGTCTTGGTTATAGTCTATATTTTTTTTTGTTTCAGCTTTCAGGCCATCTGAGGAGAGTATTGGTAAATGTCTCAGGATAACTCTGGCTGAGAAGATTTTCTACAACTGCCAGGTTAGAGAGGTTGAAACGAGTGATATTGGTCAGGTAACCTCCCCTTGAGAGGCCTAATTAAGATGATGGATGGGGTTATAAAAGGTTAAGTCTCTGCAGGAGGAGGTAGCTCTCCTGGAGAGGGAAGCAGGGATTTCCTGGCTTGAGGGACTCTGGCACACAGCTTAGGATGGAGGGTGGCTGAGGTGTTGTTATCATGAAAGAAGGGGTCAGAACTGGTTATCTCTTTGAGGGGACACGGCGAGGGCTTGTGCTAATGTGCTGTGTGTCAGGAGAGAGAGAGGAATGGAGGAAATTGCGCTGGGATTCGGCAAATGGGTATGCCTGTGCTCCTAATTCATGGTGAGTCCTGCCTGCAGCTGCTGGGTAAAGGTGTTTCTATCTCAACACTTGAAAGCACGGTACCTATGGCCAAGAGCAGCTGAAGGACCTGCTCCACTCTCCGTCCCAGCTAGAGCACTCCCAGGGACACCGAGTGCTTCAGAGACGGATGCAAGGACACAGAGAGAGTTCAGGTTGTTGATCACATGGATGTAGAAAACTCCCAAGATTTGTAGACTGGAAACAAGACTGAAAAGAACTGCACTGATCTCACAAGGCAGGTGGAAGCAGCAGTTTCCCAGTGCATACAGTTTCTGTGGACTCTTGGTGCATGCTCACAGTACCTGAACACTTGCCCACACTGGGCTGGCCCCAGCCTCACTCTGCGAAGGCACAGTAACAAAGACAGGAGCAGAAAGGGAACTTCTTGCACTTCATCTTCAGTGCAAAATAGCCTTGGGTACTATGATAATACACATGGATTCTGCCTGCAATGGTTGCATCCAGGTGTCTCACAGCTGTACCAGAAGGGAAGTTCTTTCTAAACACTTCTGCAATTTGTTGACATATACATTACCACTGTAAGAAGCAATATCCCTTCTAAATCCTTGTTTTCCCTACTCTTTACTGTACTGTCTCGGGCTGATGTTAATTCACCCCACCTTTGACTTGAATCCTGGGCAGTTCATTCCCTTGATCTTGTGGAAGACTTCCCCATGCACTAATTCCACCGTGTCACCTTATCCAGTGTAAGAAACAGCTGATTCTGACTACTGCAAAAAGTAGCCCAGCAAAAGTCAAAACAGGGTAGCACATTAGGCAGGGTAGATTCATTAGTTCCCCAGTTTTGTCTTTAAACTGAAAATATCCCTAATTAACACTTTTCCACTCACAATGAATATCTTCTCCCCAACAGGATGCAAGTTCATCAAGTAGGGGCAGACACAGAGTCTTTCCTTACGATCACTGTGCCTTCCATTAGCGAAAGTTTAATTATCAAAACAATCATTTGTCCAGTGTTGAAAAGCTGCGAGGAAAGAAAGAAAAGTCAATACATTTGACCTTGCTTCTGGGAGAGAAACTCCTGGGAGTCATTACAAGTCAACTGTAGAAGTAGCAACACACTGATTTTAATGGATGTGTCTGAAACAAATTCTTTCCAAGAGCCAACATTCTTCTGTCCTTCAACCCACACCTGAAGGAGCAGGGAATGGAGGTTGTCTGCCACAGGAAAAGTCCTTTGCTTCCTTGGTTATCTGAGAAGAGAGCAGAGGGATAAATGGAAAGTAATTTATCAGACCTGCAGGGAAACAAAGTTCATCAGGATTTCCTCGCAGTTGCAAAGACAGCAGCAATATATTCAAATGTGGTTAAATGACACACTCATTTTTCTCACTTAGGTCGTGGTTCTGGAAAACATCTTGGAAAAGCAAATCAGTATGTGCTGATGCTTAAACCTGGGTGTGAACCCCATGCACACTAGTGAAACTCAAGCACGTGCTTTACAGATAAGCATGGATCCACTCAAGTGCTGTCCTCATTAGGGTTGGTGTTTAAGTGGCTCCTTGAGCTGGAGCCTCCAGCTCTGAAAAGGCTCTCCAATTCTTTGTGTGCAATGCAGAGAGAACTAACTAAATACTCGCTTGTTTTCTATAGCACTGACCAGAACCACCTCAAGTGCCAGGGCAGCAGACATATGCAGGAAAATTGACTCTGATCATCCCTGGGGTCATTTAACTAAAACACACATTTCAGTGGAGCCAAGTGTTCAGTGGAGCCAAGTGCTTTTCAACTCCCATGGTGTCAA
This sequence comes from Pseudorectes ferrugineus, assembly GCA_008033365.1. Classification (NCBI taxonomy): domain Eukaryota; kingdom Metazoa; phylum Chordata; class Aves; order Passeriformes; genus Pseudorectes; species Pseudorectes ferrugineus. The sequence continues at coordinate 34,708 of QWTY01003640.1, read as the reverse complement.
AACAATTAGCAGATCACAGCAGCACTGATTCACTGGTGCTCCAAGAAAAGCATCTGGCCAACATATGGAAATTTAACACAAGCACCGAATAACCTCCTCCTCGCACCTTCAGCTGCCTGCAGGACAACACAGTTCGGATGATTCTTGTATCAAGGGACAGGTTATGCAATTCAACTTAACCTTCTGAAAAGAGATCACTGCAGAATCCCAATTATGTATTGATATCCCAAACCTGCTTTCCATGCATTACCCCGTTAGAATTCAGAGAATATAAAATATCCTGAGCTGGAAGGAACCCAAGAGGATCATCAAATCAAATTTATTTAGCAAGTTGGGGATTTAGATTTAGATTAGATATTTGAAAGAAATTCTCCCCCGTGAGGGAGCCCTGGCACAGGTTGCCCAGAGAAGCTGTGGCTGCCCCATCCCTGGAAGTATTCAAGGCCAGGTTGGACGGGACTTGGAGCAACCTGGGATAGTGGAAGGTGTCCCTGCCCATGCCAGGGGTTGGAACTGGATGATCTTTAAGGTCTCTTCCAACCCAACCCATTCTGTGATGTTTGCTTCTGTCCATTTGCTATTGGTTACATTCCTATCCCACCTTGGCAATTCCAGAAAGTATAATTTGGTACTAAAGCAATTAGTACTCTTGCTGGCTGGTGGATGAAATCATGGCTGTCAGATTGGAAAAACGCTACAACAAGATAATGAGCCTGATCATTTAAAATACACAGGCAGGGAAGCAGTCCCTGTGTGGATGGCAGGAGCTTTGAGACAGTCATGCATCTGACACTATCATATGGAAACAGAAAAAAAAAATGGGGATGTAGATGATGCTTAGTGTTCTTTGAGGCTCTTTCGTTAGGGAGGACTACAAACCCTGGTGGTAGGATGGTCAGTGTGTTTCCAGTTAATGTGCTTGTCTCCTTCAGTGGGACTGCCATGGGTTCATCAAAGAGATCCAAGGGCCCCAGTGCTGCTACACAGGGGAGTTACCCCAGAGTTCCCTGTGTTTCCAAAAAAGGTGTCAGACAGGGTAAATGGCAGCACCAAAGACACTCTGTGTATGGTTCTGGAAATACTATTCCCTCACAATGAAAAGAAAAAGGTATCTCATCTGCTTTGGTGTAGTGTATATTTCCTCTGATGCTCAAATTATGTTCTAGCATGGGTGGAGCAAATTCTGTGCACACCTTGCATCAGCTACTGGGTGACTTGCCGTGTTGTTCCCATCTCCAAAGGGGATGAAAGGCTGCAAGTGACCTCCAGCATTTCCCATCAAGCCACTTATGAAAAAGGCCAACCAGAGAGCAGATCTTGTCAGATACATCCTAAAAAGCTGAGCTGCAAATACTTGCCCATCAGGAATAGGACACAGATGGATTTTCAGTTGATTATAAAAGTCCTGTTCAGTCAGAAATGAATTTCATTAAACAAACGCATTTTTTACATAGCTTCAGACCTGGCTGAAAATGTTCCTTCCTATTTTATTATTGGCATTTATTAACACAGCTATTAGCTATGTTAATGCAACCTCAGTGGTATTTTCATTGACTCCTAACAGACAGTTCTTGTGTATACCACATAGCAAATGTGACCAGAAGGAATCTGACACAACTAACCCTTCCTTTGGAATTGGTGTTGAGAACAAATCTGCTTCACCGGAAGTGGAAGAGAAAGCAGAGTTCAAGGCTGCTACTGAATTGGTGTCCAAATGCCAATACCATTCACTTTAGGGCAGTATAAAATCATTCATCTGACAGGCTGACCCTCTAGGCGGGGAAAATAAAGCCATATAACTATCCTCTAAGTCTCGCAACAGTGGTTCTATGCCCTGTTGAATGGCAGCCATCTCTCTCCATGGGCTATTCACTCATGCAGAGCCTGTGCAGGACTTCAGCAATACTTCCAAAATGCTGCTGCTATTCAGTGTTGTTGGTGGGTTTTATTTCCACACCTCTTTCCTGCGTACTTCCTAGAGCTCCTCATTTACAGTCTGCAAGCTTCCTTGCTCGCTTTCCCTATTTACATATTTTGCTTCACTCAGATGCTTTTCAGACTGCTTTGGGTTTGGGTTTTTTGCTTCCTCCTCTCCCACACCCTGCCCTGCCCCACAGAAGCAGCATGTGCCCATTAGCTGCAGCTCACCAGCAGCAAATGAACTAGGTCATAAAACATGCATGGGGAGGAAAGTCATTACAAGATCATATGCCAAAATATTTCACATCTGGATTTTTTTAAAAAAAGCCACACATGCAAGCACTGCAGTTCTATCTTTGCATGTAACTGCTATTTTTGTCCCCTCCCTTGTCCTTGTGGTAGGACATCTGTTGTCTTATCACTAACTGTCCTCCCATGGCTTTGGCATCTCTCAAGAGCATCCTGCATCATGCAGATGTTGCTGTCTCTGGTATCCTCTGTGATCCTTCAGCATTCCCTCAGTTTGGCACCAATCACTGGCACCAATGTCTCCCATTTCAAGACCTTTGTTTGACTCATTCATCATCAGTGCAATAAGGTGATACCTTAGAGATGGTGTGTGGTGTGCTGGAAAAAACACTGACATTGCAATTGGGACACCTACATACATATGGGCGCTGTCTCGGGTACTCACAGTCTTGTAGCACCCAGGTGAACCATTTAATCTTTCCCTTCATATAAATTTGTTAGCACATGAACACCGCACGTGTTCCTGAAGGGTCACTGAAAGGAAAGTGAGCTTGGGTTTTGCTGGTGCTCATCATCAGGCCCTCTGCTACTCAGCCCTTCTTCTCTAAAGTCCAAATAAAAATCTTCGCATTATTTTCTTTTGTCCAAATTGTCCATTTAACATTAACGTGGACAGACCTTTGAAGCCTTGGTACAGTACCTTGCCCAAAGGTGCCATGTAGGGTTATTGAGGCAACTTCAACGTGAGCGACGCTGTTTTCTTCCGCATCACCTTCTGTGCAGACACTTTATATGTTTGAGGCATGAATTTGGGAGAAGAATTGATATTTCCATGTTAGAGATCAGAAAATTTGGGATGCTGGAAGGGATTTCCCCTGTATCAGCCATGAGGTGCCTGTGGCCATCAAAAATAGGACCAGAATAATTTATAGGACCACTAAATATTTCTTTACTGGGAGGGTGGTCAAACCCTGGAACAGGCTTCCCAGACAGGTGGTCGATGCTCCAAGCCTGTGAGTGTTTAAGAGGCATTTGGACAATGCCATTAATAATATTCGTTAACTTTTGGCCAACCCTGAATGTGCAGGCAGATGGACTTGATGATCACTGAAGGTCCCTTCCAACTAAAACAGTTCTATTCTATTCTATTCTATTCTATTCTATTCACCATTTTTTATTTCCTCACCTCCAAGTCCTCCTTCCGTCTTGTGTAGCTGTGCCAGACAGTCCCAGTGTTGCGTTATCCTGGCAGCAGGCTGCTGGTTTGTCTCTCATAGACCCTTTCAACTGATTTTTAGTTTTCCCTCTGAGCTGCTTCCTTTGAGGTCTGCTCTTGCCTTATCAAGTAGTAAATTCCTCCAGTGCTTTTCCCTCAAAATGTCTTGAACTGCTTCAGAGGGTGCACTAGGGTGACACAGGAGCCAGCCCTGCTGTTTGGAGGAGCTGGTGCCCACAGGTGAGTGACAGCAGCACTGTGCAGTGCCCCAATGCTCCCGCACTTCCAGCTCCATGGTTGGAGCTGCACTTGACCAACTTGTTGTTGGTTCCTGGAAGACAGACACAGGGATGGTTGGGCACAAATCTCTCCTGAGCCTTTTTGGAGCTGCACTTGAACAAGGAACCTGTCTTCCCTCCCTTCCCTCTCCCATCCCAGGCCCTTGCGCCTTTGTTGATGCCCTGTCACATGCCACTGATGCCAAGAGAGTCCATTCCTATGCAGCTCCCCGGGCCTGCTATTCTGATTTTATCATTACACCTCTGAAATACCCTCCAGATTTTGACACTCTCACTCTTCTCTACAATTCCCTTCTGCTTCTACGTCTACCTTTACAGCTCATGGTTTTGCTGTTAATTCTTTGTGGGCACCAGGTCAGATTTATCCCTAACAGAAGGCGCCTGTTCCTGATCTGTCCTTAGGGCTCCTTGTGCCCTGCCTGTATTCAGGGCTTTGCCTTGCTGTTTTCCAGAAGTGCAAATGTTACGGTGTTGGATCAGACTGGAATCTGTCTAGCCCTAGCATCCTGTTTGTCACTGAAGGCTTTGGAGTTGCAAGAAACCCCAAATCAACATTTATAGGCCAGCAACCCCCATCCCCCGCAGTCTCGCCAGCAATAAGAACGCATTCGGGGGCTCTGTCCCGCTGCACTTCTGTTTTTGCTCTGCAGTTCGCACTGGCTCTAGTTCAATTTTAAATTCTAATCCTTGGATACTAAGGATACAGTACTTCTCTTTGAAAAGATTTACTACTAATCTCTCTGGTGTCTGTGACAATGGACGGTTTCTCAGCATTACCTCAAATGTTAAAATATTAATGAGGGAACAGTTTGGTATCTGGCAAAGGCTGTCTGTGCTAGCACTGGAGATGGACTTAATGATCTCTGTGCCTTTGCTACTGCAAAATGAATATCTTACACAGGAGAGATTAGACAGACCTGACACCTTTAATAAAATATGGCCTCTATTTCTACAGATGTATTTAAAGCAATTTTAATCCTTTAATGTTTTATGAAATAGCAAAGCTTTGAGTGAATCTATTTAGAATGGTCTCTAAGCACTGCAGTAGGGTTTTTTTGACCCAGCTCCCATTTGTAATGTGCTCACTCTTTATATCATGTTTATATATATATAATTTTTTTCCACCCAGATGACTTTTTGAAATGAATGCCCATAAAAGGTGCATGGTTGATAGCGTGACACACCAAGAGTTTGGAAATGGGCTGCCTGTGGAAATCTTAAATCTCCACTTATGAGCTGAAACAAGCAGCCTGGTTTTCCTCTACTCTTGGCATCAGTGATCCCACCAAGCCCTGTCTCTGCCAGGTGTCACCTTGTACCAGGACACAGCCACTCTGGGCACAGACATCTTTGAAGAGAGACTGGCCACCCCCAGACAGTGCTTGGTGACCACTCTCAGCCTGAGTCAGTATTCAAAATGGTCCCTAGGAGAGCCTGGAGGCCTTGCCTTAGTATCTGTACTGGTTTCCCTGCTTAGGGATGGAGACAAAGCTGTTGTTATGAAAACTCTGAACACTCCATCCATTTGTACCCAGTGTTCAAAGGGGGAAGGCAAGGCAGGGCAAACTCTAGGTTCCTTTCGGCATCTCCCTGCTGACCCCACAGTCAGGACATGCTTTTGGTGGCACTGTTCTTCCACTGATTCTGCTACAGTGTAATATGCCAGTAAGGTGGATCCCTGCCCCTTGGGGAACACTGGCAACCTATTCTTGAACAGAATATAAACATTTCAGCCACTCACATAGAAAATTACGGCTCTGAAATGTCTCAACAAGCAAAGATGGGTCTGGAGCAGAGAACCTGCTGAGAGCAGCTGGCTGCTGAAGGCAACAGAGAAGCCCTCCTTGCCACAGGCATGATTAGCTCCAGATCAACCACCTCCCTATCCACAGGTCTCCATCATCCCCAGGCTGTGGCAGGAGAGCAGAGAGAGCACTGGTGAGAAGGGTGCTCACCTAAGCTCTCTGAGCTCACTGCAGGGATGTCATGGCTTTTTAATTCAAGGGTTTTCCTTGTCACAGCTGGGGTCCTGGTACAGTTTTCAACCGCAGAAGTGGAAAGCCCCATGCTTTGGGGCAGGGAATAGGAGAGGAAGGCATTTCCCCAGCAGGGATTAAGGAGAGGAGAGAAGAGTAAGGTCCTCACCCAAGAGATGGTTTGACCTCTCCCTCGAGGAGGCAGGGGCTGTGTTGTCCCCACAGTGTGGAGCAGTCCTGCATGGACACCCAGGGCTCAGCTCCGTGGGCTGGCCTCAGTGACAAAACACTGACTGTGCAGCTCCACTGTGTATCACCAGGGGCTGCCTGTCCTCAGCCCCAAATCACAACCCTCCTCACCCCTCTGCCCACACAATACTGGGCCAGGTGGACATCTATGAATAACTGATCTTTTAGTTAATGGGTAATTCTGAAAAAAGCCCTATAAAAGCTCTGTGGCTTCAGCTGTGTTCCCAGAATTCAAACATTTCTTTATAGAAAAGGACTATAAAGTGCCCAAAAACCTACATGAAGGATGGGGAATCTCTCATTTCCCTGCAGCAGGTCAGGAACATGAGAGATTAAGTTCAGTTCCCACAACTGCCTGGTTACAATTTGAACTCTTTTCTCCCACGAAAGAACTCCAACAAGCAGACCGTTTATGCATGTTCAGGCAAGCTCCATCCATCCCATCAGTGGCACCAGTCCCACTTAGTGCAAACTATTTACCTGGTCACTGAGACAAGGGCCAAAAGGATGACTGACCCCGTGGGTCTCATGTTTTGGACTGCCCTAGAAGGGGGTTACACAGCACATGTTCGCCCTGACACACAGGACACATGAGCTAGGGCTGCTCACGCTGCCCTTGTGAGCAGTCCCAACCCTCAAGATGCCAGTAAACCAATACTCTGTTTCCCACACTCCTTTGAAGCCAGATTTGCATTTCACTTGCTTTTGTTACAGAGCCTAAAATGAGCTTTTTTTTTCCTAGAGGAAGCTGAACAGAGCATTGCCCAGCCACACATTTTTGGTGGATTGGCTGAGAAGAGCAAGCTATACACTCGGACTTTGGTTACTTCCAGCCAAGAGCTTGGTTTGGAGTACTGGGAGCTGGAGCTGTGCCTGCCTGTAGTCGTACGGGCATGTGGAGCACTGGGCTTCAGTCCTGGAAAGAAGTGAGGTCCCCCTTGCACGTAAATTGGTCAAACCTTCAGTCTTTCCCCCCAAAAGAAGCATAGAATCCCAGAATAGTTTGGGCTGGATGGAAAAAAAAAGATCATCTCGTTCCAAACCCTCTGTCATGGACAAGGACACCTTCCACTAGATGAGGTTGCTCCAAGCCCTGTCTAACCTGGCCTTGGGATGCTTTCAGGGATGGGGCAGCCAAAGCCTTTCTGGGCAACCTGTGTCAGAGCCTCACTACCCTCCCAGGGAAGAATTTCTTCGTAATACTCATTTAAATTTCTCCTCTTTTAGTTTAAAACTGTTTTCCCTTGCCTTATCACTAAAGCACAAGTGACATCTGATCTGCAAACACAGATGACTTTATTAAAAAGAGCAGCTCCTGCCAGTGACACCACTCTTGTTTCTATAGTTTGTTGCAACATCTTAGGATAAAAATATGTATTTTTATTTGCAGGTGAGCTTATAGAGAGCTGCTTTATGTAGGCACAGCCTCGGTCTTTCAGGCCAGTTATGGCACAGTTGGTGTGTTGTAAACACCAGGGCAGTGGGTTAGCAGCTCTCCTCATAAAACCAGCTCAAAGCCTTTCCCTGTTGCTCCACTTTTAATTTCTCCATTCAGAGGCTGGTGAGACAAAAGGTGACCTGCATATGGAAACTTTTAATTAAACTACTAATATAGAGTCGAGTCATTTCTGCTGGAGGTTTAAGTAGTCTGTGGAAGAAGTGATGAGTTGTGGAAGAGAAAGGCAGCGTTTGTCTCCAGCCCTGGAATTTGTCCATTCTTCAGTCATCCCAGGACTTGAAGATGATCCAATTGCATGTCAACAACATTGGCCATTCCTCACTAGAAATCAGTTGTAAAAAGTTTTTTAAAAGAGCATTAATTCATCTTGTTTCTTTTTTTCCCCCCTTTGCTGTGGATTTTCATCACCCCTACTGAGAATTTTAGGGGAAATTGTTTTGGAATGGCTATTTTCCAGGGGAGACAATTTCTTTTTTCTGTTAGAAATTCAGATCAGTCTTTTTAAAAATGAATATCTAAAGTCAGGCTCCCAAACTCACAGCGTAATTTGCAAGTTGAACAACAAAAGGACATTAAAGGAGCTCAGGAAGTCCAAATATCACCCAGTTCTTGATGTGCATTGCCATGAACTCTGGAGTTCCCTGTTTTTATTGCTCCAGCTTAGCCTTGACAATGCAATAAACCATTGATAAATGTCTCCAGCCAGATTTCCTGAATTTTCTTTCTGACACTGACTCTATTGCAGAGACAGTATATCAGGTTACCACTTGGGGTTGGTGCTGTTTTACTTTACCTTCCTTATGCAGGTATAAATGGGTCCATCAACCCTAAGGAACTACAGGATGTATTTGCAGGGAAATCTTTCACACACCTTCTCATCCCTGTGCAAATGACTGTGATGGGCTTTACACTGGTGGCTTTTTCCCACTGCAGCTCTGCTGACCTCAGCAAAAGTGTCTTCTAATTTGCACTATGGAGATCAGACCCAGCCTAAATTCACTGGCATTTTATGCCCCTATTAGTTGCTCATGCTCATCCAAGGGGACATGAATCCTCCTTGTACATGAGGATACTCTCCACGTCAGGGGTTTGCATGTTCCTTGGAGGTGCCAGCAAGGAGCACTTTCTGAGACTTCTGAATTTGTATTTCTTTCATATTGGGATGCAATGGAAGCTTTCCTAACACCTTGTATGGAAGTGGGAGCCATCTTCATCCCAGCCCATTCTACAGCTGGGAAGCAGGGAGTGGTCCCTCTCTGCCGTGCAGCACAAGAGTTTTCCAGCCAGGAGGCAGGACCCCTTATCTATCTCCCATAGAAGCACCACCATAAAAAACTCTCACTCACAAAGACATGGAAGAAATCAAATGTCGCACACACACACGCTGTCTCCCAGTGCTGGCTCCTGACCATGGGGATTCACATGGGGATGTGTTGTGCAAGACTCTGAGCTCTGCAGAGGCACTTACCTATTGCTGGGAGGTACTGAACCGTTATTTACCATTCTTTGTTGCTGTTTATATTCAAAAACCTCATAGCATTATTTTGTTAAATGAGTAGTTGCTGCTTCTCAAAGAAAATATTTAATTTTCTATAGCAAGTGTGTGCTCCTAACACACCCAGCTGATCTGGTCACACACTTGCATGTTTGAACCCATTTTAACTCAGCTAAGGAACAGCCTTCTGTTCCTTCTGGAGCAGGTACTAATATTCTCTGGCTCTGGCTTGCAGCTTATCTTTGCACAGTAAAGAGAAATTCAGCAACTATCAGTTTGCTACTGGGATTTCTGAGCAGCCACAGGACACCTTGGCCTAATAGAAGGTCATCGCGCTGAAAGGCCATTTGTTTAGAAAGGGACAAAATAATTCAGCAGGATGGGGAGTGGATCCAGAAGAGGCATCCAAAACTTTAGCAAACTGAAACCTTCCTGGCATTCCAGAAATACACAAAGCAGAAACAAAAGGCTGGATCTGCCACCAGGGCTGGCAGAGGGGGAGCAGAGGTGGCTCGTGACGTGCGGTAGCTGCACGTGGGCCGGAGGGCTCTGCCAGCCCCTCTGTGACCCGGGACAACTCACCTAAGGAGAATTAACAAAGGCAATGCCATGAACTCAGCTCTGCGCGGGAGGTCAGTCATTAGAGGTGATTTTGAACTCCCCCACAAACCCCTTCTTACTTTACCCTGGTCTATTGGGACAAAGATATTTCCCTTCTGGCTCATCTGTAGCTGGAAATGCTTTTGGATAGGGACTGTCTCCCGCTGTGTCTGTGCCACCCGCATCAGATCTGGGCCACCGTGAGGTCCATAAGGACTGAACTAAATTACAGGATGGCTAATTAATACTAAATGACTGCAATGGTTACAGTTCTATGATAGAGGCATAGAAGAATTAGATTTCATACGGATGATTTGGGGATTCTGGTGAACACTGTGTGCTGGGAAGGATAAACTTTTCAAAATAAAGGTGAGTGATGGTCCAGGAGAAAGTAGGACAGATGCAGAGCTGCTGTCTGCTAGCCCAAATCCCTGGAAGGGGAAGGGGCTACACTGCCAGTAGCCATTCCATTCCCATCCTTAGGGAATTTTCTATGTGGAAAGAGGCAAATACAATGGCTAAGGAGCAGCAAAAAAAGGAGATGTTGGGGAAGTTGGAAACGGCACAAAGTTTTCTGGCAAGAAGAAGGAGTGGATGCTGAAGCAAGCGCGTGCCTTGCCGAGGAGGGGAGGTTTTCAGGGAGATGGCAAAGGTTTTTAGAAATATACCATGGGAACACAAAAGACAAGAGAGAAAGTAGCTCTAACAAAAAATAAGGAGAAATACTAAATTAATGGGGACTCTGAAATGGCTGAGCGACTGAACTCTCTTTTTAAAAATCAGTCGTTAACAAGAAAAGTAAGGGAAAGCAGTACTGTACAGACAATGAGTTTGGAGTTCCCCTTCTGGGAGCCTGGTAAGCTGTGGCACCTAGCAATCCTTCCTCTCTTTAAAAGTTAAAAGAAAGCTCCGATTAAACTCTTTATAGGACAAATCAGAAAGGTTTCTCTTCCCTACCCAGCTGTAGGGATCTGTTGTCCTGTCCTGATGTCATTTTCTGAGTATGCTTTGCACCCAGGCTTGTGCAGGACAGTGATCCTGCATTTGTACCCTGCAGGGGGGACCTCCAAGACCCTCTTTTGTGGTAGGGTATTTTTTACCTGTTAATTTCCACTCAGTTATTTGCTGAGGGCAAGTATTTAATAACATGGGACTGGCATGTTTCAAGCTCTTGGTTGGTATCAGTAGATTTTGCTCCTGGTTGTGAGGTTTCTTTATTGAAACCTTTATTGAAACTATATACAATACCCAGAATCACACAATGATTTGGGTTGGAAGGGACTTTAAAGCTCATCTTGTTTCACCCCCTGCCATGGGCAGAGACACCTTCCACGACACCAGACTGCACCAAGCCCCATCCAACCTGGCCTTGGATGCTTCCTATGCTTCAATATTGGATTGATGTAAAAGCATCAGTGCATCACAATGCTGAACTGTAGAAAATCCCAGAAAACCCCAAATCCATGGCATTACAAGTGACTCAAAGGACTACTTAACTGATCATCAGGATCACTGGGAGTCTCTCAGCAACAGAAGCTGCGACAAGCCCTGGCTCAAGATCTCAGCAGGGGTGTAACTGAGGTGTTGAGCAGAGATCATTGGCTCAATGTTGAGCAGAGATCATTGGCTCAATCTAGATGCCTTAAGCAGTCAATCAACTTTCTATCATTAGAGTTTGGCCTGGCCTTTAATACTTCCTTAGCTCTTTCTATCTGTTATTTCTGTGTTTCTGATATGTCCTAGTGCCCTTCACTCTGGACACCATTTCTTACTTTACATCCTGGGCCCCCAAAATTAAATACAGTTGGGCTTCACCAACCAATTGCTCTAAGCTCCAGCTTCTCCCGTGGTGGATTACTAAACTAAGCACCAGTCACCAGTTCTGAAATGATCTGCAAAGGTTACCACAATAACAGCAGGATGCCATCTTATTTATTTTGCACTTGGCTTTCAGAGTTCCTTATCTGAAAGTACATCAAGTCTCTGTGGAGCTCTAACATCAATGCCACATTCTATGAAGTAAGAAATATATAATATTTTTACAGTCGGTCTTTAAATCATTTTCTGACAACAAATCAATCTTACAAGAAGCCTTGTTGTTGCTATGCATAAGATTTTGAGATTAAAGTATAATAAGTTTGCCATCTCTACAGATTTGTCCTTCTGTGTATCAAACTATTGCATTCTGCTGCTGACATCTAATTAAGCCCCACCAATCAGATTTATGATAGTGCTAATAGGAAAAAGGATCGTATCAAGCTGTTAATGTGTGCTCTATAATTAACATTAATGGCAGTTATGTGGTTAAATGCACCTTGCATCACCCTGAGAACAAACCTGTCGGTGCAAAGTTTATAACAAGGGGAAGCACCGTAGATGCCAAGCAACTGCCCATCTTGGCAACTAGCAAAATGTTAGAGATGCTTCAGGAATTGTTCTGAGCCACAATGGTGACCTTGGAGCCCCGTGACAAGAAATGAGTCTCCAGCAACCACCCCCCGGTCCTGTGACAGAGGTACTGGGCTTTTTTGAGCTAGACAGTGGGAGCTGAGTGGGGAGGGTGCTGGGAGCTCCCTGGAAGGGCCGTGCCCCCCTTCTGTACTCTGTAATTCCTGGTGTTTCCTAGAATATTTTCTGGGGCCAGCTCCTGTGCAATCAGCGCTGTGCAGAGCCAAACCTTCAGTAATGAGATGCAAAGCCTGTGGAGCCAGCCCTTTTGGGCTAAAATACAACTCCAACATTTGGATACTTGTGTCCACTAAAAATCTTAAGATTATTTTCTTTCTCTCTAGTAGTAGCTTTCGTGGTTCAACCCAAATGGGTATGTGACATTTTGTGTGCCCTAAATCCTCATTATTGTTTCACAGGGAGGTATTGCTCCATCTCTAGGTCCATGCATAACATTCTCTTTAATTAGAAAAGTAGTGTTATATCCCCTCTCTCCAGGGGTGCAATTTATTGCCCAAGTGAAAAGCAATGAAAATCATTAAACCTTAAATCTCAGCCCTGACACTGAACACTCGACTACCTCAACCTTTTCCTCTCTGACCCAAACTGCCCTAAAACCAACCAACCATTCTGGCCCTCTATGCAACCATTGTGTGTGTTTGCTGCGTGATGTTTGTTTTATTTTTGCAGGTGTAAATTTGAGGGCAAACAAAAGGGCAAAAAGTAGAGATGCAAACAGGAACTGCAAAATGATATATGCTCAGTGATGAGAACTCAGAGTAAAACCGGATATTAACTGTAAGAAATGTGAAGTCCTAATTTCTCCCCAGCTCCCCAAATAGAAGGAGAGTGGAAATAAATGCTTTGAAGTAGGATATTCTTGGTGAATTAGAGTGAGTGTTTTCATTTTATCTTCCTAATAATGATTTAAGATGACTTTTCCATGGATTTAAGCACTATAAAGAAATGAAAGCCTGGGAGGAAGATGGTTCTGAGGAAGATTTCCATGATAAAATATTGAGAATGACTTTCAAAAGCATTTAAGTGACTTACAGCCTACATCTCCTGAACTTAAACTCTTAAGAGAAAACATTTTAAAGATGCCTGGGGGTGCAATTACACCTTACAGCTGGAGCAGTCCTAACCATTCCCTTCCCTTTTTGTTCAGACTCTGGTCCAAGGCCCTTCCTCTGTGCCCTGCTTGAGCTTTCAACATACCAGTGCCTGTGCAGGGCCAATTCAAACAGTATAGCCAGCAAAATTAGCAATTTCTCCCTTTCAGGTCAGTAAGTTGAATCAGCTTAACAAAGGATCCAGCCACTCCCAGAACCTGTATGAGGGCAGGATGCGGTGACAGCTGCATCAGCTCTTCAGTGTGACCCCCTAAAATGCATATTTTTACACAAGGAGTATAGAAATCAAACTTTCAGTTTCAAAAATTAGTTTAGAAACGAAATACGGATTTTTTTTTTTTTTTTAATTTTTTTTTTTTTTTTAAACGAAGCATTTGGCTCTTTAAAGCTCAGATCCTTTTGGGAATCTGACTCCATAGAATTATAGAATTGATTCCTTTTTTATTAGCCCTCCCTTGGCTGTTTTACAAGCATTTTGCGATGTCACCATGCACTCCTGGTCACCCTCTTGCTGTGTCAGATACCACATCCTGGCCACAGCTGTTCCTTGGGGATGAGCCCAGGGATGCAGCAGAGGGAACAGCCACAGTGCCTGGCAGAGGCCGTGAGGATGCTCCAGGCAGGGCTCTGCGCACATCCTCATGGGAAAGGTGACCGAGATCCCCCATCTGGCCCCAGCTCTCACCTGAATGCTGCTCCCTGCTCCTGTACCCCAAAAATGACACCCCAGTTCTCCCCTCGGGGTCACTGATTGGTTTGCTGTGTGGGAAACTGCTGTGGCACTTGCTCTGCAGGAACAATCTCACCCACATCTCCCCCCAAGAACTGTTGTTCTTTGCCATAACAACTTTTTATAATAAAAGTCCTTAATTCAGTGTAGTTTTTGGAAGTTTTTGTTTCATTGTTTGTTTCTCCATGGAAAAGCTGTGCTGACCACATAGAGTGTATAATGGTCATCTATATTTTCATCTCGGTGTTGATGAGACATCTCATGTTTTGGACTTGCACAACTGATCTTGTTTGTACATCCAAATTTTCTTCCTCATTATCTGGAGTGCTGCATCCAGTTCTGGACTCCTCAGTAGAAGACAGACAAGCTACTGGAGAGGGTCCAGTGGAGGCCACAAAGATGATGAGGGGTCTGGAGCATCTCCATATGAGAAGAGACTGGAGCTGAGCTTGTTTAGTTTGGGGAAGACTGAGAGGGGATCTCGTTAATGTATATAAGTATCTCCAAGGGTGCCAAGAGGATGGTGCCAGACTCTTCTCAATGGTGCCCAGTGACAGGACAAGGAGGAATAACCATGAATTAAAACACATGAAATTCCACCTCAACATGAGGAAGAACTTCTTTCCACGGAGGGTGGCCAGAGCACTGGAACAGATGCCCAGGGAGGGCGTGGAGTCTCCCTCTCTGGAGCCATTCCAAACCCACCTGGATGTGTTCCTGTGTCACCAGCTATGGGTGATCCCTGCCTGGGCAGGGGAGGTTGGACCGGGTGATCTCCAGAGGTCCCTTCCAACACAAACAATTCTGTGATTCCGTTATTTTAGGTCGTTTATTTTGTACTAGTAGAGAGGTGAAAAGCATGCCTTTTGACGCTTACCACGCCGCTTTTATATATTAGCCTGGGGAATTTCAAACTTAGGTATAAAAAACTCTCACTAGCTCGGGGCACGGCCACTCCTCCCCGGAGGGCATCCCTCGCAGCCCTCCGGTATGGTCTCGACACGACCGCCCCTCCCGTCGGGACAGCCCCGGAGTGGCCGCTCCGCCTCCACGGTAGCGCCGACCCGGAAAGCGTTTGGAGGTCGCGCCGGGAAGATGGCGGCGCCCGGGCGGTGAGAGGAGAGCGGCGTAGCAGCCGCGGCCATGAGCGCCGCCCGCCGTTGCCGCCCGCCCCGGGCGCTCGCAGGTACCGCGGAGCCGGGGGCGAGAGGGCCGGTGTGCGGGCAGGGCCGGGGCGGCCCGGGGCTGCTCTATGGAGCGATCCCCGGAGCCTGCATGGCCATGTGTGTGCGTGTCCCCGTGTGCGGGGCATCCCCGTGTGCCACACTGAGCTGTGTCCTCCACGTGTGTTTGACTTTGGTGCTGTCCTATGGCAGCTGCTTCCTCTCAGTGCTGCTTGGACAAGATAATCTTGTCGACAGTGTGTATAGTAGTGGGACAGTACTGTTCTACGATACTCCATCACCAAGGCTGCGTGAGCTCAAGCAGGGTTTGGACAACGCTCTCAAGCTCACGGTGGGATTATTGGGGTGTCCTGTGAAGGGCCAGGAGATAGACTCGATGATCCTTGTGGGTGTCTTCCAGCTCAGCATATTCTGTGAAAATGCGTCTTATGGAGCTCAGGAGTTTGAAAGAAACACCCAAAATTATTAGGACGTGCCTACAGTTCAGTTTTGGGCCCTTCGGGATAAGAAAGAAAAGGAGGGGTTGGAATGTGTCCAGGGAAGGGAATGGAGCTGGGGAAGGGTCTGGAGCACCAGAAGCAGCTGAGGGAGCTGGGGGGCCTCAGCCTGAAGAAAAGGAGGCTAAGGAGAACTTCCCACTCTCCACAATTTCCTGACAGGAGGGTGCAGCCAGGTGGGGGTCGGGCTCTGCTCCCAGGGAACGAGGGACAGGACTAGAGGAAATGGCCTCAAGCTGTGCCAGGGGAGGTTTAGATTGGATATTAGGGAAAATTTCTTCACTGAAGGGGTGGTCAGGCACTGGCACAAGCTGCCCAGCGCAGTGATGGAATCACCATCCCTGGAAGGATTCAAAAAACATGTGGATGTGGTACTTAGGGACATGGTTCAGTGGTGGACCTGGCAGTGCTGGGTTAATATTCAGACTTGATCTTAAAGATATTTTCCATCTTTAATGATCCCATGATTCTGCACTGTCAGGTCTTTCACCTAGAGCAGCAAACATTTTCCCTCACCTGACCCTGGTTCCCTTTTGTTGGGGCATCCTATGTCACAGCTGACAACAGACACTGTAGTCTTAATTAGAAGCAAACTCAGTGGCAGAGAAGAAACTGGAATCTACTTCTTGTTTTCCTTTAAACAGGATTATTTGTTTGGCGTTTGAGGAACACTGATGCATGGCAGATACCATACCGGTTTGTGCACCTTTATCATATCACCGACAACAGGTTGATTACCTTTCAGTACTTTAACTTTCTCAAACGAATGGTAAGTCAAGGAGTGTATTTATCCCGTGTTTCTCGTTCATCCCATGTGATAAGTCAAAATGGAGATTAGTTGATAAAAGTAATATTTTTCTTATCAGCTAAACTCAGGCAATTCTTAGCATCTCCATTTTTCACTGAATCAGGGTTAAAGCACTTGGTATTCTAAAACATCTGAGGCTGGAGGAAACCTTTTGTAGCAAGGACAGTGCCGTGTGCTGTGAAGTCTCCTCTGCTTGACAGGAGGCTTCTCTGCCCTTGAAATAGGGCACTCATCTCCTGTTGAGAAACAGGACATAAAATTATTTTAAAATCATGATTTATAAAAATGCTAATAATGTCACATCTTGGCTAGCAGTCATACAAGTGGTAGATGGAACTCACTCGTGTGGAGGTGGTGTGTTCTGAGTTAATCAGTTTGAGTCAAAATTCCTGAGCTTGTTAAGTTAATGGGTTACATTTACAGTGTGCTGTTAGTTTTAGGTACTAAAAGCTGTAATTATCATTCAAACCCTTAAAATTGCATCTTCTTCTTTGACCAGTTGTATCACATGTAAGTGGATGGTAGTAATTTTTTTAAAATTGTGCTACTGATTTGATCTGTATTCACATCACTCATTCAGAGTTGCAGACCACTCGTCCTTACTGTAATTATTACTGTGTACTTGAAATCAGGATTGGTTGAAAGTTCTGTCTTTTTATGTCTCTGGTGCTTGAAATATATAGAATATTTTGGGGAAGAAAATATGAAGGAGAATCTAAATGCTCTTTTTCTTATTCTGTGTTTATTCTGAGAGCTCTAAACGAGAGCAAACAACTGTCTCTTAATTTGTTGTTCAATATAAGTTCCTTTGAAATTTGTTGTCTAATTAATTAACATAAAATTTGGCATAAATAATAATAGACTAAAGTGGGAGATGATTTTATATCATAGGTGGTAGATTGTATTTTTTGGCATATTTTTAATTTTTTCATTTCTTAAAGATGCACAAGTTTAGTACTTGTATTTGGAAATTGAAATTGTATGGACATTTGTATATTTCTCTCTTTAAAGATGAATTTTGTTTGGTCGAAGGTTGGACTCGATGATCTTGGAGGTAGTTCCAACCTTTATTATTCTGTGACTTCATTAGTTGTAAGCCAAGTTCTATTACCTAGTGGTTTTGGATATGAACAAAGAGTTTGCTGTTGTAGCTATGGGGGAGGAAGTAAACTTATTCAAATGCAATTCTCCAAGCTTACATAAACATTGATTCAGTTGTGAGTTGTAAAGCTGCTTTTGTAATATCTAGGCCAACTTCAGCAGCCTTTCTGTGTGTGAAATAAGTGTCTGAAATTCAGACTAACTCAGTTGTGTCATAGAAGTAATTCCCCTAACAAGAATAAAATAGCAATAATATTGTTGGTATTAATAAAGTTAAATGGACAGAAATATCTTTAACTATTTGTTTTAACATTTCTCATTGTATTTAGTATGTAACACAGTACAACAAAGACCTCAGCCAACGAGCCAAACCCAAGTCCGATTCAATTGTGTCTCCTTTTCATGAGCTTCAGCGATTGGATCAGGAAAAAAAGGTTGTACACAAAATTAGCCCAGTTTCACCTGTTCATCAGTCGTGGTCTGAGACATCAAGCAGAAATGAGTTGAGAGACATGAAATCAGCTGCAGAAACTGAAGACTCAGTCATACCAGCGGGAGCCGGATCCAAAGAAGACAGACAATGGAAAGAAATGAAGCTACGACTGGATGATTTGCCAGGAATTTTGGCACGCTTGTCCAAAATCAAGCTTACAGGTATTACTGGTCATTTTTTCTCATTTCCCTGCATTCTGCTTGATGGAAGAATTCTTTGGAATCTTACTGGTACGGTTTAGGTTTATATGTGATAATTCCCACTTTACTGATGCTAAGTTGGATCAATTTCATCAAGTATGTGCTAGGAAAATTGTTTTATGGAAGCATTTAGTAGTTTTCCCATTTAATCTGTTTAAAAACAATGAGAGGAGCTTGCATCCTATTATCAGCTAGTTTTTGGGAAATAAGCAAGCATTAATACACGAACTACAGTGAAACTGGGTGAGGAAGTGAATTTACAAATAATGTGTTCAGTATTTGAAGTTGTCTTGCTTAAGTTTACCAGTGTTCTGCCTTATTTACATACCTTTCACCGTAGTACTGCTGGTTGTGAAATTAGCACTAGAAGTCCCAACATAAGATAATCCAAATAGTTTCCTGTATTAGAAAGGAAAATGTTTGAGTCTGACATTGAATTTTATAAAAGAAGATATAATTTACTTTCCAGTCAGTGATAGTGTTGTCTCTTCAAACCAGCAATTTGTTAAGCAATTGCCTTGCAGCCTTAACTACATTTTGTCTTGTTCTAGTAATAATACTTAACAACTATAAGTTACTCCTTTGCCAATAGGTAGTGCTATGTATACTTTTATTTCTGAGGAACCTCTTATGATCTGACCAAAGCCTTACATCTTGTTTATGAGATAAAATCCAAGAACAGAAATGTAATTCCTAAGTCCCTGCCTGGGTGCTCTCCAGGGGGTCAAATGAACTCCTGATAACAAGACTGTTCTTTGCCATAAAAATTTGTTATAATGAATGTCCCAAATTCAGTTTACTTTTAAAAACTTTTTTGTCTTGCAGTATATAAGTTGTCATTGATTTTCTGTGGAAAACTGACCACATAGAGTGTATAATGGTCATTTACGTTTTCATCTCAGTGTGATGACACATCTTGTGTTTTGGATTTGGCACAACTAATCTTGTTTGCACGTCCAAATTTTCTTCCTCGTTGTTTTTAGAAAGCCTGAGGGCATTTATTTTGTGCTGGTAAAGAGTTTGATGAGATGAAAACATGTCTTTTGATACTTTACTATGTCACTTTAACATATTAGCCTTGGAAATTTCAAACTCAGGTTGTATAAAGCTCTCACTAGCACATTCAGCAATTGTCAGGGTTATTTGCAGCAACTTTGTGGTACATACAGCCTCAATTATTGCCTCATATTTCTTTCTGCATTATACAGGTTTTGCCTTTTTCTCTCCCATGCTGTTCAGTTTTAGTAATACTTTGTTTCTGTTGGGCTCACCATGGGTAACTTGGAAGTGCTGTGTGAACAATTAGCTCTTCTAGCATATTTTCATTGAGGTGATTTTACTGAAGTGTCTGTTACGTGAAATTGAATGCTCTGCTAGCTGTTGAAGTAGAACTAAATTAAAAATTTTCACTAGATCCAGAAATGAAAACTTACAATGCTATGATTAAGGGACCAGAGAGAGAGAAAATTGACTATTGTTTAAAGCACTTGAAATGTTTTTTTATGTTTCCTGATGGGTAAGCTCAGTGCTCGTACCACATCTCAGTGTTACTGGTGCTCCTCGAAATGGGAGTTTCAACAACTTCAGCAAGATGCAAGAGTGTCATTTTCAAGAGGAAACAATTTCATGTGATACTTTCTTGTGTGGTCTCGGAGTTGCTGCAAAACACTTCAACAGTTCCTGGCAAGCTCTTTTAACTAGGCAAGCACCACTCTGGATTTAAAATAGGGTATAGAAGGCAAACATTAGGGAATTTCATTCCTTTCAAGACTGTTTTTTGTATGAGTGCCTTTTAAGATGTAAGCTTAACTGCTAATTTCTGAACAGCTGTACAATTTTTAATCCAGCTTGCAAGCCTGTTGGGAAAGGGACTGTGATTGTAGCATATCTCTGTCTCTGCTGTTCCTGGAAGAGTTCTTGATCTAAGGTAAGTGTGGTAAACTTTACCTGTTGAACAGGTATGTAGAGATACAGAAAAAAACTTAACCTCCTTGTGATCTTTATGTGTTTGGTGTGCAGATTTTTTGGAAGTGGAAAGTGTAAAAGAGTAAGTTGGATGAGAGGACTTTGTAGGAGGGGAGTTCCGTTGTTGGTCTTTTTTGGTCATGGGATAGTGTAGGAGATGAGCAGGAATAATACTGTCTGTAATATGAGGAGCAAGGAAAATTTTTTCCAACTTGTGTAATCATTTAGACAAATTATATATTCTATAAAGACTATGGTGTTGTAGTTCTTTGATTTTATTTTTTTTAAAGAAGAATAAATTCTCTGAGGTCAGTTTTTAAGTTGCAAATGTCATACAACTTAGTTCCTTTTGCCCGTGAAGTTCTGATAGATCTCATATCCTGTGTGGTTTTTTTGGCAGACTCTTTATTTATACTTTTTAGAGTATGAAATAACAAGAAAGCAAACTCCGCGTTATGCTAAAATGGGACTTCCTTATGCTCTGTTCTTTTCCCGCTGCTGATGGAAAGAGATTTTCTGTTTGTAGTATGAACTGTACTTCACCTTGGAAAGGAAATGAGTTTTGCTATTTCCATACCCTCCTGCTTCATGTAAACTGCAGCTTTTGTGACCCTGCCATTAGAAGCTCTGCCTTAAAAACAGGAATAGATTTTTGTTTATATTCTTTTGCCATAGAAAACAATTAGGGAACTTTTAATTACATGTCACATAATCTACCTTTTTGGGTTCAATTTCCATCCATTCCTGTGTCTGTGGTGTTCTATGTTGGCTGCTCTCTGAACAGCTGTATCCTACCATCCAGGCACTTTGAAAGCTAATGCATCTGTCTGATAGGTTTTCAGAATTATAAATGCATTGTTTTCAACTTGATCCTAAAGTTGATGTGTAACTGAAAATAGGAGAGAGACAAAGGAAGGTAGGGGAACAGGAGGAAATTCTAGTGATTTATAATGCACACACACTAAGAATTTCACGTTGTCTTGTCTTCTTAAATTTAACTTCAAGTTTAGATTTAAGTAATGTTTTGTGCAAGGATTACAGATGAAAACTCAGGTGAGCTGCATGTAAAACCACAGGAAAAATAAAAGTTCAGTTTTTAGTTTGGGCAAACTGATGAAAGCATGATATGAAAAATGCTGAGTATTCCCTTAGATATCTCCCCAGGGTTTGTGAACATTTACTTGTTGTTGCTCCTGTAGCATGTTGGTCTTTCTGTGAGGACAAGCAGCTAAATTGGAACAGGTTGTCTCATCCCTGGAAGTGTTCAAGGCCAGGCTGGATGGGGCTTGGAGCAACCTGGGATAGTGGAAGGTATCTCTGCCCATGACGGGGGTTTGGAAGTAGATGATCTTCAAAGTCCCTTCCAACCTAAACCATTCAGTGATTCTATGATTCTGTAATGTACAGCAGCCTATGTATTTAAGAAAAGACTGAACATGGCACTCAGTGCACTGGTCCGATTGACAAGGTAATGATCAGTCAAAGGTTGGACTTGGTGATCTTGGAGGTCTTTTCCAACCTAATTAACCTAATCTGTGATTGCATAGCACCTGTCTGAGAAGTGGATCAGTGTGGGTGGGCAAATATGATAATTTCTGAACATTTTCAGTTTTGAAGACTAAACTAGAATTTTTTTCATATGTCTTGTTATAAGAAAATAATTCTGTTGTGTATACTGGGAAACAGCTGGAATTTATTGGATGTATTGCTTCTGTATGGATTTGTGTCTGTGCAATAGTGATCCTCTAGCACAAATGTGCTGAACTGGAAATCAGAAGCCTGAGATATTTGGTATTGATTGAATATGTGATTGTGAACATCCTGCTTCATCTTTGTTTGTTGTGTGTTGGTGACACAAAGATGATGAAGATCCAGTTTTGCATAATGACTCTTGTGTGTTAGCAAACTGCAGCAATGACTAAATAAGGGGCCTGTTTTGTGTTTGTAGGCTAAAAGTCTGGTAACAGCTGCTCTAGTAAAAAAATGCATTTGCTTTAGTGGAGTTCCAGTATGTTCCCACTTGATTCTGGAATAATGGCATTTATTCTTTAAATGGTAACTTCAATATAACGAGAAACTTTGACAAAGATTTATTGGTAGTTACTGTTCTGTTTATTACTAGTCTACATTTATTATCAGTTCTAAATATATTTCATATATTTGTCAAGGTAGTTCTTCTTTTGTGATTATTAAACCAGTAACTATTATCCCATCAAAGAAACAAAGGCTGAATAGTGGTAGCTTTCTGGCAATTTGTTTTCTGTGCTACAAGAAAAACTAATGAAATAAAACCAAACCATTATTACAGTTCATTTTTAGCAAAGTATTTTAAAATTGTTTGATGGTAAGGAGAGGTTATCTGCTCTGTTTGTAATACTGCACTTGAATTTTACATGATTTGATGCAGACTTGTTTCAAATAGTTTCAAATCCCAAATTTAAGTTTGCTTCGGGAGCTTGGCCTTTATTAGTGTGCAGGTTATCATCTGTATCAAAACTTTGATGTGCCCAAGCAAACCTGAGTTTACAAAGGGCATGTTGGTCAGGTGTGCAGCACTAATACTGCTGCTACAGTTGGCTTTCCAGAAACCAAAGTGTGAAAACTTGGGAAGTAGTATTTCTTCAGCTTTTGGCAAACTACTTTCCTTTAAGGGCTGTATAAATATTTGCAGTAAAGCAGTGAAATTGTTTCTTTAAAAAAAGTACAAATGAGTTTGCTTTTGTCCTTCCTTATGTACTGATATATCACCAGTACAGGAGCAGAAGGGAATTCTAGAGCAGGATTGATTTGCTTTGGCTTTCTGTGCTTTTATTTTGGCTAGGCTTACTTTTTAATAGTAGTAAACATAATATGGCATAGTGATTCACATGCTCTAAATACAAAGGATTTATAAAGGCAGATGACGTTGTGATGAAGTGGAGAAGGAATGTAAAGAACACACTAAACTTTTGGACTGTATTTTTATGCCAGAAACATGATAATTCACTCTTTGTCACCAATCCATTAGCATTTTCTTTTTCATCTACATTGAAATGGGAGACAAATGTCCCCTGTTAGTTTTTTTTAAAGCTAAAAACGTTTAAAAGTGAAAATAAGGCTTAGGCTGAGATCATAAGTTTAAATCTTGGCTTCTTTTTGAAGAGCATGTATAATGCCAGCTCTCATCAACAAGTCTTGAAAGGATTGATTCCATCTATTATGCAATAAGGTGAAGTTAACTTGGCCCCTAAAGCACTAAACTAACAGGGATTAAAAAACAAACAGAGTCAATGACCTCACTCCCTTGATGTGATCTCAATTAAATATACTTTTCCTCCATAAGGGAAGTTGAGGAGTAAATTATTGCTTCCACAGTTAGAGAAAATAAACTTCCCAATCCAAAGGGAGCATTTTCCTGTTTACTGCTAATGTGTTGTATTGGAATACCTGGGCGGTGAGGGAAGCAGGGGATGCCTGGTGTGCAAACCCTGCCCAAACAAGAAAAAATACCTGCTTTAATGGGATATGAGAGAGGATGTACTGCAACCTTTTTAAATGAGATCCTGATAAGTCATGCTGAAATGGCTGGCTAAAATTAATCTGGAGAAATCAATGGGGACTTTAATTAGTGCTGTAGCTGTACAGTGTTAGAATTTCTTTGGGGTCAGGGTAGTGGTAATGTTACACTGACTGTTTGCCAATCCATTCCACCTTTCTTCTCCAGTAAATGAGTTGGTGTTTTCCCATAATAAATTGGTGTAAAGTGCTCTCTAAGATAAGTTTTAATTAAATTCTTGTCTAGAAGTGAGCGTGTGATTTATTATGCAAAAAAAAGGAATGTAATCACTCTTGGAAATACAAACGCCACTGCTCACTGTCATTTTCAGTGCATTTTGTTAACTCTCTCAGTTGTACCAAAGCATTTTATGTTTTCTTGTGCATTCCTAAGGAGGATCCAAGAGTTTGGAAACTAACATGGTGTTGTATTTATATAATAAATAAGATCCAGTCTTTCAGAATGATCAGTACCTTCATGTTCATTTGTCTGGGGAGGCAGCAGAATCTGTAGTTGTTTCAGAGCTGCTCAGAAGGGTAAAGCTCTGTCACAGATCCACTGTATTGTAGAATTAGCCCGTGAATCCGTAACAAGGCTAAATAATTAATGCTTATTATAACATTATGCATGTTATTATAATCATATTCAGCCATCAGTTGATTTTAATACTTAGAGAAAAGTTTTGATGAGCAGCAAGTTTTCTCCACTGTGTTTTTAGGATTAAATCCTAAGGTTCTTATGCAGGCACAGTTCTTGAAATGAGCACTTTGCATGTGCATCCCTGCTAGCAGGTCTCTGCCATGACATTTAGTTTTTCGTCTCAAGAAATGCTGCTTAGTAGATAATCCAGGTATTTTCAGTCAGCAAAGATTATTTATTTGTCATTTAACTTCAGACAAAAAGGAGACTTTGTAAGAATCAGGAAAATAAGAACATTTTGATGCTTTGATTTAAGCTAGCTGAGGTCTGAAGCATGTAACTACATGCAGAATATAATTTAAATACTTTCTGTTTAATAACTACTAATTTCAGGTTGTAAGGTTCAAGGTCATAAGCAAGATATTCCATAAGTGCGCTGACTTTTATAGTGTAAGAAATTTGTCATGTCATACTATTTCTTGCCAAAAGTGAGGTTTGTGAGACCTATTATTTGGCTAATTACAATATTAGGATTGAAACTTGGGTAATTTTTATTTTAAGGATGTGATTTGCAGGACTGTACTAAAGTTACAATTTTGGATGACAAAACTGAAACGGATTTTTATGAACCCACTTAAATTTTGAGGCCATTAAGTGTCATTGGGTCTCTGTGATGATGTGATTGTACTTTCAGCCCAAAGTGGGCATGTCAAATAAGAGCAGTGGGAACAGAGATTGCGCAGTGAAATTACTGTAGCTACATGCACCAAGTCTCTTTTTGACTCTGCACTGCTTAAATTCCTGCTATAATTTGATATAAAGCATATATCTCAGTTGGGGATTTTTTCTTACTGTTTTTCTTCTATGTTTGCAATGATGTGTGAGTTACTGGAACAAATATTTGTTCGGTGCATATTCTGTGGGGCAGTTTGGTCCTGTAGCAAATCCATAAAATAGGGAATACAGAGACACAAGTTGTATCCTCTCGTCTTCTGCTATTATGCTGCTGCTTTTGGGTTTCTTATCTCATCCCTGGCAGTTCTCCTTCTCATTTTTGATTTAGTTACGTAGTGTTCGTATTAATTGTCCCCAGTTCCTGGAGCTACTTTGAACCATAAAAATAGCAAAAAGTTAATCTGCACAAGAGTTCTTACAGGGTTTGAAAACTGTAACTCTAGTGTTATATACAAAGATGGTTTCTCGTTGATGCTTTGAACTGTGCTCTCACTTGTGTTGCAGCTCTGGTCGTCAGCACCACGTCCGCTGGCTTTGCCATGGCCCCGGTCCCTTTTGAGCTCACCTGTTTCCTGCTCGCCTCCCTTGGAACTGGCCTGGCATCCTGTGCTGCCAACTCCATCAATCAGGTCAGTCTATCTCTTCATCTGTACAGCAAACTGGTGTCGTCCTGGCTTCTGAAACGCTGCCAGGAGTGTGACTGGATGGCCGGGAGTGCTGTGCCTTCAGCTCCTGTGTGAGCTCTGAGCTGCTAAAACTGACACCACAAAAGCAATGCATGCCTGGAATTCAAGTGGAGTTGCTAGGCACAGTGTGTTTATATAGAATGGAGTTGACGAGGTTTTAAGCTTCCCAATAATAATGTTTATCTTTGTAATACCCAAGCCTGGGTCCCTGGAAACGACATAGGAAGAACTGGGTAATTGGAGTGTAAGAACAGCCAGTGGGGCTCCAGCCTTATGGGCTGGATTCTTTGGTTGTGTTATCGTATGACCTTGTTGGATCTGTCTTAAGAGTGGTTCAGAGCCACTCTAAACAACTGTATTGGGACTTCAGTGGGGTTTTGTCCAGGCTGGGATCATGGTATCTCCTGCACATCTGCAGAATGTACTGAGAACCTCCATTGTATGGAGGTTGTTCCATGCCAGAGATGTTCCAGGTGCCTGAAATTGAGCTTCCCTGCATGTGTCAACATGCCTGTGGAGCTTGATGCTGATCTTGGCTCTCCTGCACTCAACTGTGAAGCACAGTGGCTCTTGGGCTCTCCCTACATCCCAAAGGACAGCCTAACTAGTGAACAGGTAATAACACTTGAACGGGGTTGCAAAGTGAGTAGCCATGGTCCCTTTCAGTTGTAAATGTGGCCTGGAAAAAGAAGGAGCAGCAGCAGTGCCACGTGTGACAGCACTCCATGGTTTCAGCAATCACTTGTGAGTCCTGGGATTCCACTAGTGGAGGTTTCCTGTGATCCACACCCTGAAGTGACCTTGGTTGAGTTGGGCTCTTTGATGTTTACACCTTGTAACACCTCAGTTGTAGGCACATGATATGATTTTTGGGATTGCACCCATCAGCACACATTTTGCTCAGCCTGAAGTAAGTCCTATTTACTGTTTTTACAGGGTTTAGTGTTTGTTTTCACTGAGCTTAGAACTGGGGCAAGCAGCTAACTCTGTTTTCTCTGCAAAATGGGAAGAATGATGCATGATTTTTAATTGCTTGGAAATGTTTAGGTAGCCTGTCTAACTTGGAAACACATAGACAGCCTTGCAAAATAATTTTAAGTAAGTCATGTTTTTTTCTGAAGAATACATTTAGTTATCATGTAAATATTTTTCACACAAAGGCTGGGTAGAAAGGCTGTCATAACTAAGCTGAAGTTTTGTTGGGTTTTGATACAATTTTAGATGCACCCTTTTTTCCTCCCTTTTTTCCTTTACTACCTTTTTAATATTAAAAATTAAATTTATGCGTTATCTTTTGAAATATGTACTGTCATATGTACCTTCACTTTTGATGTGGCTACTACCGGACTAAGAGAATTAATGATTGCTTGTTTAGAGACTCCTGTGCGACTTTTCTTGAGATTTTGCTGGATCTTCCGAGAGGTGACATTCACACACAAATACTTGGTTTTCTTTGTCTTCAGCTTCCATGTATTGCTCATTGTATTTTGTCCCAAAAGTAGTCACTTTTTAAACTCTTGAAAGCCATTTTTTAAACCCTTGAATTACTTAGGAGTACAGGAATTCTGTGCTGTAATTTGGAGTTGGACACTTGGGATAAGAAAGGGGAGTTAGGAGGAGTGCAGTAACTTTGTGCTGGGGCTCGTAATTCACTCTTTACTCACTGCAGGTTGCTCCAGCCTCACAGTGTGTCAAGCTGCCTTTCACAATTTCAGCTGAACACTTTAAATGTTCACACTCGCTCATGTTGAGCCGCTTGCCTGTGTAGAGAGACCTTGAAGGCAGATTACTCCTACTAAAAAAAATAAAGGAGCAGAGTCAATAATGAAGCAAAAGGAAAGAGCCATGGTCAGTGATCTGTTGTTTATCAGTGGATCCTTTCAGTCGTTGAGTGTCCTTTTCCCAGTGTTACTGTGCCTGAATTGGCTGGGAATTTAATTTTCCATAAATACTTTAAGCTTGGGTATCCGTCTCGACCTTTGGGAAGGAGCACATTTGACTTGGAACTTCCTTTATTGCTACTTTGCTCTGTCCATTGCTCCCCATACGCATCCACTTCTCTGGCAGCTCATGACTCATGTTTCCCCTGTTGCTCCTCGCTATCCCTTAAGGACCTTTTTATGTGATAACCGTCTTTCCGCTTCCCATATTGCTATAAATCTGTACATCTTTAAGGGCAACTCATCTTTCCCACTCCTCGTTTCCCTGATAAATCTATGTGCACAATTTACAGTCCCCCCATATGGGAAGGTGAAATGTGGATTGTGTAAGATTCTTCCCTGTGATTTAGGACAGGATGTGAGGAGCCTGGTCCTGTGATCTGTAAAATTCATGGAAGTATTGATAGAAACTTGTAACTGGTCAGGTTCTGAGGTTTGAGGGTTTTTTTTCCTTTTTTTTTTCCTTCTCTCAACTACTTGATTTTAGCAATCTGGTAGGAGCTGAGACGGTTTTACCCCCAGTGAATTAAGCTGAATTAACTGGTGGGAGCCAGGCCTGTGCTAAGTAATACACAGACACCAAAACATTGTGTTCTATTTCTTTATGAAGTTGGTCGGAAACAATCTTCTAATTATCACTTCCTCCTTGTTTTCAGATGGTTGTATATCATACTTTAAAACTTACTTTTTCCTGACTGCAAGAGCCAGAAAGTTACAAAAATGTGCCTAAGTGGAGATTCTTGCCCCACTTTCACTGTTTTTAACAAGAAAGCAATAAAAAAACCTGATGCAAATCGACAACTTTTTATTTTTTCATTGTTTATAGAGGTTCAGTCTGGATATTTATCCAGGTGTGTGTTTAGAAAAAGGTTTCACAATCCACAAAGTCTAAATTCTAGCAGTGCTTTCCAAGGCAAGTAGAAAGAACGTATTTTGATGGTGATTCTGTGAAATTGGATAATGATTTTTAAGGAGCTTGTGACTTACTATTTTGTGACTTGAGAGTGAAAGAGTTGTATTGGAAAATACAGACAAAAAATACAAAAGGGAAATGTGGTGCCTGCAGTACAGCAAGGTCATTCTAGAAACATTTGTTTAGAAAATGTCAAGAAAAGTATCTTGGAATAATTTATGTCAGAGAGAAGTTTTAGAGAAACAGACTCAGGCTGGTGCAAAATGTTATGAATTCTGGGGATCTGGATAAATATCAGAGGGTCCTTGGGTTTTTCCGTGGAGTGTGTTGGGTTTTCCTATGGGCTGTGAGGGAGGAAACTCCTGTGGGAAGGTGCCAGAGAACAGATAGTGTTTTATTTCTCTTGTCCTCCACCAGCATTTCTGCCTCTGCCTCACTCCTTCCTATCACAATACTTCAGAGTTGTACTTCACACCTAATCCAGCATCGCAGTGGCTCCCAGAGCCAGTTCTCCCTGGTTCTCTTCCACATCATCCAACACCACGTTATGTCCTCCGGCCCTTCGGAATTGTACTACAACATGTCACCACTTCTCAGTCCCACCTGCTAAAACTGCTTTCGTCTTTTTTTCCCTGTCTTTCTAACGGCATTCTTTCTTTTTTCCGTCACTGAAGTAACTTAAAATTATTTTGGACAGGTGTTCTTTACTGGTATTCTGTCTTTTGAAAATAACCATTATTTTACAGTGGGTTTTAATTAAAAAAAAGAAATTTAAAAAATCACTTAATGCATTTACCAAGGACTGGATTGAGACACTTTGTGTCTGTAACATTACTAAGCTAGCCAAAACCTCCAGAAAATCTCCTAAGAAGAGATCAGTTGTATTAGTTGCAGTTATGGTAAGGAAATGGAAATATATTCTGGGGTTTCACCTTGTAAACACTGCATGTTAATCTTGAATCAAACAAATAAATGCTCCTAGCATATCATTTTCATACTGTCTGCTTTCCTGACTCTTTCAGTGCTGCGTATTGGTATGGATACACAAGAAGGTATTTTACCTTAGTGTTGTTCCTTACAAGTTACAAATAAATTAAATAAACCCTTGGTTTTCTCATTAGTAAAGACTAATTTTGTAACTTCTTTTTTCCCATACTCCAGGCTGTCATAGAAATTGAGTGGGAGAAAGTGATATTAAGTTAGTTGATAATCTTCTGCTTTTTCATAGCTCTGGTTTTTGATGATTTTTGAAAGCTCATTCAAGGAGTGGAGGCTTACATTTATATTAGAGAGAAAACATGTCATTTTTGAGACTTCTAAGATAGTCACCTCTGATTTACGGAGAAGGAGATAAAACATGAAGAGATGTTTACAACACAATACATGGCTTTAAAATGTTAAAGGAATCACATGCACATTTTATATGTCAAGTACATTCTTCTGTAACTGCAGCATGGTTAAAAAGTGGGAGAGAACTATAAAGATGAAAGCAGGATGTTTAAAGTGGTTTGAATTTAGTAACCGAGAGATAAAATGATGTGCTTGGGTTTGACTGATGGTACCTTGACAAGGAAGTACACTGGGCTGAATGTCTTAGTTGAAGTTAGAGAGCTGAAAATGAGGAATACAGTAAACATGTTAACCAGCATGAGAGAACAAATGTAAGTTAACATCCCTGTCCCTTCAGGGTCTGATCTGATGGCTGTGTTTTGCTCTTAAAGTCTCATCTTCTCTTGACAGCGGTGATTCCTTAGAAGTGTAGCTGTAAGGAGCGGGAGGGATAGGTTAGTGTTAAAATAATGGAGTGAAATTCGGGGTTTGAGTTTAGTTACCAGCTCATGGAACCTGTATGTGATCTTTGGTGTAAGACAAACTATGAAGGTCATTTGGATGCTGCACCAGGCTGAATAAAGTTAAAATAGAGGAGCCTCTCCTCTAGTTGTCAGTCCACTTACTGGATTATCCTCATTGAAAAAAATGTCTTCCTTTTATCTAAATCTATTGTCTTTTCAGTTTTAACACCATCACCCCTTGTCCTGTCACAACAGGCCTTGCTAAAAAAGTCTGTCCTCATCTTACAAGTCTTCTTCAAGTATTGAAAGGCTGCAAAGAGCCTTCTCTTCTCCGGGTGAACACCCCCACCTTTCCTAGCCTGTCTCCAGAACAGAGGTGCTCCAGCACTTGAAGCATCTCCATGGCCTTCTCTGGACTCGCTCCAGCAGCAGTTCCACGTCCTTCCTGTGCTGGGACCCCAGAGCTGGAGGAAGCTTGGCAGGTGGTGTCTCACCTGAGCAGAGCAGAGGGGCAGAATCCCCCCCTTGACCTGCTGCCCACAAAAAAAAAAAAAAAAGAAAAAGTTTTAAGAACTCTGTTACAAGGATAGGAAACCACCACCCCAGGGGTTAAAGTAATACATAGGAAGTGGTGGCTAGTGATAGATGCCTGGGTTACTGATGAAGTGGAAAATAAAACTAACAGGATCCTGGTAGTTCCTCTGTCCCCTTTCTCTTTAATCCCAGTAAAGAAATTCAACAAAAAAGAGAACAGCAATAGTTCTGTTCCCCAAAACCAGCTGTGTTTTTGGTGTTATCTTCATACCTAAACTTTTTCTACCAAAGAAGTGTTTTATTGAATGTCCATGGCGTGGGAACTTTTTATTCTGATGCTAGTTATTAATATGCTCTGCTCCAAGCTGGAGAAGCTGACCTCTGTCAGATCATGCAACCCCACCTCCACTCAGTGCAGGAGGTTTTTGCCAAGTAAACTCCTCAAAGTTCTTTCTTGCCCACTTTTGAAATCTCTGAAATTTTTTTTTTTTTGCCCCTTCCCCAACTGCACTGTCATGTTGGAATGAGAGAACTCATTTTAAATGCCAACAAGATTTGCTCCACACAGTGTATCTAAAAATTATATAGTTGAATGATTGAAGTGATTTAGAAAGAGTCTGAAATGACTTTCCAAGGTTTTGGCTGTCCAGATCAAAATAATTCATGCCTAGCTAATAGCACCTTTCCCCTCCTGCCTCTGGAATGATCCCACTGGCAGGCGCTTACCCTTTTCCTGGGAATGGTGAGTGTCAATCAACTCAGTCAGGCCACACTCCCACACTCCTGGTTGCTCATTTGAGATTCACACCTGATGCATCTCTGTCTCACTCTGAAGTCCCTTTGTTTTGACTGAACGGATCCGCCTGCAGCAGCTGCCTGGCCTTTCATCTGTGCGTCCCCCGCCCCCCCCCCCGCCTTCCCACCAGCGCCAGCGATCAAACAACTGGCAGGAGGGGTTATTGAAACCTGGTGTTGAACTCCGTACTTCAGGACTGTCAGTGGCAGAGGCAGCCTGGGATGTAATTTACAGTGGATAATAAATATAAGAAAAGTGCAACACTGGAAGTCTATCTTGTGCTCTAAAGTATGTTGATATATGCTGCTTTGGTATTTTAACTGCTAGGCAGCCTTCATTAGTGGTCATTGAAGATCATAACTTACAGCTCCAACAGATGATTCATAATTGCAACAGTTGGATCATGTTAGCGTGGTGGAATCGTTGATATGGAGTAGGACGGGCTCAGCTTATGAGGATGCATTTCATGAGCAGTGAAAATGATGAGCACTAATGAGAACCAACCTCTGAAGGGACCCATAAATTTTAAATGCAAAGATTACCTTTGCAAAGCATGAATTATTTGATCTACAACTGAAGCTTGATAAAGGGTCTTGGAAAAATACTATAAATTAATGCATATCATTGTTGAAAGAAATTCTCTTTGCTTGCATGCATATTGTGTGAGTGTGGTGGGCAAAGAGTCTTAAAGTGGATGGATTCACATAACCCTTAGACCCAGTCACCACTGTGATGTTCAGCAAAGACAATGAAAATAAGTATAATGACACCTTTGCTACTACTTTCCCACCCCCTGTGGCTCTCACTATTAGCATAAAGCTTCAGATTCTAGGAGAGTATAAGTCAAAATGTTTTGATTTGATTATTGTGTCGCATCTCGTATATATTAAAATCCAACAAAGACATAAATAGTGGATAAAAAAATGAATTTAATGTTGTGCCCCTTTTTTATGGATCATCCTGCTTCCTGATTTGATGAAGACATTTTTTTCTGTGGATGCACAAAGTAAGTATGTGCCATTGTTAATAGGGCAGTTGGTATTGGGTACTCAGTTTCTCTCCCTGGTTGCATTTGTTGATGAGCAGCTGATTTCCTAAATGAACACCAGCAAGGTGGTAGGATGGTAAAGGGGAATTTTTGGAGATGTCATTGTGGGAACTACAGCCACCTTTGTCCTGCTGGGACACAGCAAAGGAAATGGCCTCATGGTCCTCTGTTTTCTTTCCAGCTGAAACTGTCATTTCATTTGCACAGGCATTGGTAGTAGACATGGGCTGGGTGTGAAGACAGATTCCTGTTATTCTGAAATACCAGTGTGATGGACAGGAATTTTCAGGTGGCAACCACAGAAGCCCCTTAACTTCTGTGCGTACAGAGATCCTCAAGATGATGCACTTGGATGCAGCAGGAAGTTTTGTCTAATTAGCACCCCACTCACAGGTTCTGTGGAAATACTGGGTGCAAGCAAGGTAGCGGGTAAGAAAGAAATAATTTACCAAGTGATGAATTGTCAGGAATACTTCAGTGGTGTGGGGTTCCCTTTAGATCCAATGCCAGATTTCCCCCGGAAACCCTGATCACAGGCAGAACGAAGGAATTTCAAAGGGCTGAAATGATGGAATATGAAGAGGGGACTAGACAAAAGGGAAAACCTAGTACTTAGTAAGATTTATCTGGCATTTTGATCCATAGGGGTATTGCCTTTCTAAGCTTAGAAAAGGAAAAGTGAAAATAACTGTTCTTTTTTGTCAGTCTTTAAATACATGTTTTGACATTTCCAAATAACTCCAAATTCCTTCAGCAGTGCGAGTATTAAATTCTAACCTTATTAGATAAGTAGTGAAATGTCACTTTCTTTTTGTAATTTAAATGGTGCCGTATTCTACCTGTTTATTGCCTTGAATTAGACTCCTGACAGTTTCAGAAACAGCAATACAGGACCTTGTGTACTGTGCTGTATGAAAAATAGCAACAATGTGGCGAAGTACAACTCAGAAGGGTTAAGGAAAATTATTTCCTGGTTCACTGAAACAGCCTACCGATACCATTTCTTTAGGGAGTAGCTCATTGAAACACAAATCCAGAGCATTCTTGCAGTCCCTTTCCTTTTAAATTATTTTAGAGTTCTCTTCAAATTTCCATCATTAAAAAACACTACATAAATGCCATAAGTTCAGATTCTACTTTGTCATCTTAGCATTGGAAAAGATTTATGTGCAGTAAAACGGAGTAAAAGTCCTCTTGCTTTAATTTTCCATGACTGTTGTCGCTGTTAAGATAAAGTTTCATTCTGCTTTGGCTTTTGACTTTGTTCCACACTCTAGTTGTCAGCTGCCTGTGAAGAGTTGACCTGCCTAGGAGAGAGCTCATCGTGCTTTGCTGCGAGCCTTGGCTGGAGCAAGCACTTGAATGCTCTTGTTTGTATGGGCTGCAAGAAGTTCAGTTACCTTGTGTGGCTTTTGACTTATTTTTTCCAAAGCTGCAAGGTTTTACAGGAAAGTGTAGTGTAGTGTTGGCTTTTCTGACCTGATCTGCCACAGCGTGGGACAGGCAGGTATCCCAAGGGAATCATCCCTTTCTCTGCTGTATCTTGTAATGAAGAGAAGGAAGAAGAGGTACCTCTAGGTTATGAGAAAAGGGACAGGGAGCG
Organism: Pseudorectes ferrugineus; assembly: GCA_008033365.1. NCBI lineage: Eukaryota > Metazoa > Chordata > Aves > Passeriformes > Pseudorectes > Pseudorectes ferrugineus. The sequence continues at coordinate 464 of QWTY01003640.1, read as the reverse complement.
TCTTGGCACACCTTTTCCTAAGAAAGAGTGAAAGAGCAAATGATATGAATGTTCCCCACTGAAAGGGGAAGGGATCTTCCTTGCGCAGTTGCTGGGACTGCTGGAACTGTGAGGTTAAAGAACTGAAACTCTTGCTTTCTAAGGATCTTTCATGTGAGGAAATTCAGAGTGACCATTTTGGTTTTCTGTAGGGGTCTGGTGTATATGTGGGTAAAGGTCTCCGTAGCCCATGCAGTAATCATAGAATCATAGATTCATAGAATATCCTGAGTTGGAAGGGACTCATCAGGATCATGGAGTCCTATACAGGTGTGTTGGTTTTGCAGGGCCTGGTTTTTGGTAGCGGGGGGGCCACAGAGGTGGCTGCTGTGAGAAGCTGCTGGAAGCTTCCACCATGTCCAGCAGAGCCAATCCCTGATGGCTCTGAAGATGGACACGCCGCTGGCCAAGGCTGGGCCAATGAG
>QWTY01003638.1:0-29618 GCA_008033365.1 Pseudorectes ferrugineus | reverse complement strand
TCAAGTTCCCATCAGGTGGCAGAACTTACTGTCCAAATTTCCAGGAATTCATGGAGGCATATTCAAGGGTCACAGATGAGCAGTTGCTTCTTTAGACAGTTTGCCACAGTGGGCAAAGACCTTTGGTGATCTTAAAAGTTTTTCAGGCTATTATGACCTTTAAGTCTCTTACAAATGGCAAAGGTTTTAACTCCAACAAGAGCAGCAAGAAGCTCTTTTGGATTGCATGAAAGTTAAATGTGAACTTAGTGCTTCAGGTAAGAAAGGAGCAGGGGGAGAATGCCTTGACCCATAAGAAGTGAAAGGTGCATGTATTTGGTGAAAATGCAAGTGGCTGATGTACTTGAACCAAATACAAAAGAAGTTTAAAGGAAAATTACCTGCTTTACTCCAGTCTGTCTCTCTCATCCTGTAGACATCTATTGCATGCTATTAATGATGTATATTTCATTATCTTGTAAGTGATAATGATCCACACCTATCAAATCCTGTGAAAGGGATTAATTTTCCTAAGCTAACAAATGTTGGAAGAAATGAGATGAAGTGTTGCTTTTCATGTGGAGAGATGAAAGAAGCAATTAGAGAGCTGAATATAGGTAAATCCCACTAGAGCAGATATTTGATCTGCTTGGTTTTACAAAATTTATTTTGATGAGTGCTGGTGTGCGTGTTTGTATAGACATACTTTTCCTCTATGTCATCAGAAGAAAAGAAAAAGGAAGACTGAACCAAACTTGGCTTTTGTTGCTTTATTTTATATGCTGTGGGTACATGAATGCCCACAGAGCGTTTGTGCAAGTGGTTCCAGAAGTGAGGACTCATTAGAGAATTGATTGGCCCACCCTCCTTGGAGTCAGGCATGCTGCAAAAGACCACTTGATACACAGTCATTAGCAACACAGAGTGCTTTAATTATGAGCTGATGAGTTGTATTAACTTGATGCTGCTGTGATTCATCATAGCAATGCTAGCTTGATTCTTAGTAGCACTTCCCATACCTCCTGCTGGGCCAGGTTGAGTTGAAAAGCATCAATCGTGGCTGTAGACAGATGTCCTCTGCTGGAGCTAGGTCTTTCTGTTGGGTGGGATTCCATCCCAGCTCTGATTGCTGCCATGTTTCCATACATTCTGTTTTTACTGCTCTCCTTTACACGACTGCTGTGCCCTTTGCACTCTTCACACAGGTCTTTGCAGCTGTGCAGGGGTGCTGGGACAGCTGTTTAAACACTACCTGCTGAAGCATATCAGGAAGCTGCATGCTTGATTTGAAAGAACTTTTCCATGATGGGAAGTAAAATAATTATATTTGCATATAGCTCATGTGACAATAGTAATGGCCATGTTATCTGGGGATAACGCTCTTCTGAGGCTTTGGTGCACTGCACATACAAGCACAGTGAGCATGGAGTGATGGCCATAAACTAAAACACAGGAAGTTCCACCTCAACATGAGGAAGAACTTTATGTTGTGGGTGGCAGAGCACTGGAACAGGCTGCCCAGGGAGGTCGTGGAGTCATGCCTCCTCACTGGAGACACTCAAAATCCATCTGGATGTGTTCCTGTGTAACCTGCTCCAGGTGACCCTCAGCCTTGGCAGAGGGGTTGGACTAGAGGATCTCCAGAGGCCCCTTCCAACCCTAACAATTCTGTGATTCTATATGTAACTTGATACATCGTGATGTTGGGAAATTGATGAATAGGGAAATCATTTACCAGTGTGAAATATGATCCCCTGCTTTTCTTATGCAGCTGCTAACACAGGCAGAGTTAAAGCACTGAAGCATCCCTGAACTGGGTCAAGACAGATAGGAAGATATTTTGTCAACAGTAGCTTTTAGGAGTTGACTACAGAGGGTTATAATGCCAGGGCAGCTGTGCACTGATACCTATCTCCCTTGTTGTATGCTCACATATTTTTACTACTCCTCATAACCTTCTCTTGACCCAAGTTCTTTCTAATCTGACTGCTTCTTCTCTACTTCCTACCTCACCTGTGTTGTGGTATGCCCATCCTGTCCTCCTATATTCCTCTGTTCTCCATTCCGTGTGGTTGTTGAGGAGTAGGAGAGGTTGGATGCAAGAAACTCAAAGGGCTCAAAGGAGTGAGAAAAGCCCATGGATTTTGGTCTGCTCAGTTAAGGCTATACCATGAAGAAGAGGGAGAGAAGGGGAGAGTATGGAGCAAGGTAGTGGATGCTGTATGGGAGGCACAGATGCAGAAATAAGTTCTAGAGCCAGACGGGAAGAAGTGCATGGAATGGGCAAGGTGGAGGAACGAGTTGAGTAGGAGGCACAGGGAAATGGGTACTGCAAGAGGCAGTAGGAAATGAGACTGAGGTAGCCAGCAGCAGATGGGGAGGGGGCAGATGCCTGCACAGCACTGTAGGTCAGCAGCGTGGCTTTTGTGAACTGCCTTGAGAGGCGCTTTTTAAACCAGGAGCTGGGAATCTCTTGGGACACAATTGACCTTTTTGCCTTTTCTTATCTCCAGCAAGATCCCAGTGTTTGGCCTCTTCACAACCAAACCTCTGAACTCTGCCTGGCACTGTCTCTTGTCAGGCAGAGGATGAAGTGGCCGTTCCTTCAGCCCTGCCTCCCCGGAGGTGTCCCGGGCCACAGCCGCCTGCTCCCTGCGGGGCTCTCCGGGCGCTGCTGACGCAGAGGAGGGCGGCTGTTCCTTCTTCTGTGGCTTTGGTGGTGACGGATGTCTGGCCTCGTGATGGAGGCACCAGTGGGATGCAAAGAGGTTGTGGCCTCTCTGGCTGGTATCTCTCCCCTTCTGGAAAGCCTTGTGGAATGGGACAAAAAGTGCTAAAATACTGTTTTGTTTTCCACTCCCTTGCTGCATTTTAAAAACACTGACATTTTGCCAGTCTCCCTTCTTCTGGGAGTTTTTAATAGTGTGGCAACCGTGCTACATAAAGGTAGCTGGTACGAACTTTCATAATGTGAATGACAACAATAATTTCGCTATTATCAAAGTCCCCTGGGCTTTCTTATAGATTTTTATTATGGAAGTAGTAAAGTACATAGGAAAGTTGTATTGCATTTATTTTGCTAGCTGTATGTTTATACTGTATTTATAATTCCAAGCTATTAGTTTAGAATTCTATTGAAGAGAAGGAAGAGTAGATCAGCTGTTGTTCTGCAAAAGCTGAATCTATTTCCTTTAAAGAAAACTGAGTCTTTTCTTCAAAGAGTTAACCTGATACTTACTTTTCCTATCAGAAGAAACTAAGTATGAACAAAGAAAGAGCATTTTCACTTGGTAATGCTGAACTAACCCCACTTTACTGATTTCTGAATTCCAGTAAAAGCATTACACAACTGCATAAACTAAACAATTTTTATTCATTATTTTCAGCAGATGTTGTTTTTAGGAGTTAATTTCATGTTATATTTTAGGTGTGAAAAACAAGTCTGAAGCAAACACAAAAATGAGGTTCATTACTTGTTAATAAAGTTTGGATATTTTCTGCATCGCCAGTTTTTCACCTGTGCATTTTTTTGTTCTGGTAAGAAATGCCTTGCTTGTGGGAAAGGAGCCATGTAAAACAGGGATATTTGCTTGCCTTTTCAGACGGACAAAACAGTGCATAACACAGGTCCTGAAATAATCTTCCCTGTTGTGAAAATTTGTACTCTGACATTGTCAAATAAAAATATTCGGTCTATACAAAATATTTGTTTAAAAACACCCAAACCCCCAAAACCATGGTCAGTGCTGAGAAGAGCAGAAATAAATTGAAGAAATATGATGTTTTGGCAGTTGTTTCATTATTTTACAAATTTTCTTGGAGAGTATTTGAATTGTCCCAGTGGCAGCATGGTATGGCCTTAATTGAGCAGACCAAAGCCCTGATACAAATTTCTTTAAGAAGTTTTTTAGTTATAGTATTATATATTATAAGTAATATATTCCCAGGGCCAGGGAAATTTTGGCTTGCCCTGCCTTTCTCCTAGTGGTGACATTCAGATCTATTCCATCACTTCTGCCATAATTTTGGTTTTTTAATGCTTCTCGCGTGCATGTGCTATTGTGGCTCTGTAGCTGTGCTGTAGCTGTAATTGTGCTGCAGGAGCTTGTGATCAATGCTCCAACTTCCTCAAAAGCTGTAAATTAAGCTTTCTCATGCAGATTTTTAGTAGAGAGGATTTTTTAGATTTTTCCTGTTTTTAGAGCTGGAGAACTGTGACTCAGCCAGAGGGAGTGACGTGTTTTGAAAGTGAGAGGTCTTCTGCTTTTTGCAAAGAATGCTGGTCTTTTTCTGGAATACAGGACATCAAGTATAACTGCAGTTAGAAACTTTTTTGTTTTTCTCCTTCATTTTTTGATGAGAGCCATCCCTTTTGAATACTTGAGAAAGGTGGTGGTGTTATAATTTTAATTAATCACATGAACCTAAAGAATTGATCAGGAACCTTAAAAAATATGATGGGTTTTGGACTCATTATAGTGCTGCGAAAGATGTCTTTTAGAATGAACTATGTACCCTAACTAGTGCCTGATGCATTTTAATGCTAAAGTAACACTGAAACTGTTCACACAGAGAAAATTTGAAAGCTCACTCCAGTGACCTTTCATATAAGTCACAAGACCTGCATGGGTATTACATCAGTGAAGCTCTTCCAGCTCTTTATTTCCCCCTCTTGCAGCAGGGATAATAAAAAGGAGAAACCTTGCACTTAGTGTCCTGCTTAGTGGATGCACTAGGCAGTATTTAATGGAGCTGCCAATCCTTGCTGCACGGCTGCTCCTTGATACTCTGTTGAGACAAAGCAAAATGCCTCTGTACTTCTTAAAAAGAAGAATTTCATGCACCATTGAGTGGTGTGAGCAAGTACCACCAAGATAACAACAGAACATCTTCCCTGGTAGATGTGCGTAAGAGAGATTGTTTTTGCTCTCTGTTGCCACAGGTAAAGCTCTGTAGTTAGTGGTATGGTAATTGAGCCTGCTGTGCAATTGGGAGTCCTTGAAAGGAGTGGAAAGAGAAAAGAAAGTGCTTCCCTCCCCTTGTGTGGTGCTGTAAGGGCTTAAGTTGTTGGTGTTTGTTCAGGAATACAACAGGGAGAGCTAGAGTGAAGGCTTCTTGTCTTGTACTTTCTGTCAGCTTGTTACTGACATCTCTACTTCAGCTTCAGAATTAATGAGGAGGTTTAGCCCCCAACTCATTATTGGATATTTTTGTCTATTGCTCTACATCTCTCTGTATGTACACACTAGGATGTCCCACTATGTAGATTTAATTTTCTCAAAGGGCAAGGATGGATTTATGATTCACCTGAATCTTCCTGTTTTATTAGATATTGGTGTTGAGAGTGGAAAGCAGCTACCTGTGGTGAGAAACAACTCATACAAATGTTTGTTAATGTCACAGATTTAGTAAGCACTCAAATAGCTCTTTTTTGTTGTATCCCAGCACTGCACTCACCTCAGGTGAAGAGAAGACCTGATTTATCGGACTTTCTAATACTAATGGTGAGATTGGCTCCTGTTTGCCTGTGTTCATAGCCTGAATAAAAAGGCAGAGGGCAGGGGAAAGAGAGAAAGGGGAAGCAGAAGAGAAGTGGCCTGCCCAATTTCATAAGGCATGTAGAGACATGCAGGTCCTGCTGCCCCAGGCTAGTGCTCTCTTCTCTCAGAGATGCTCTGCAAGCATTAAGAGAGCTTCATTGCACTTGGATTAGTTGCAGATAAAATGGATGCTTTCTCCAGTAAAATGTATAATAACAATAATTGGCTAAAATAATTGGTCTCCTTTGGAGCCAAGAAACATGTTATTAAAGAATAGGAGATACTCTAGTAAAGGGTCTGATTCTAAAATCATCATTTTGATCTTCAGGCAAATACCATTCAGCTCAGCACTTTGTTTATCTGTTCAGGCAAAATGTCAGTCTCTGGATTGCTGAATAGAATTTGCAACACTTGTATAAACTTGCAATGCTGATTTCTAATTTACATATTTTTCCATTTTTTCCCATTGTTGATGTTAAACTGTTAGGATGCTTCAAAATCCTTCACTGCCACGTGGAAGGAAGCTTCATTACTTGTAAACTACCTTTTCATATATCCGAAAGCTTAGATTAAGCCTGTTCAGTTCTTAAAAACAGAACTATTTTATTTACAGCACCAGACTTCTAAATTGCTGCACAAACTCTGAAATACTTGCTGTGTATTTACAGGTGTAGTGTGTCACCAGCCATGGTTAAATCCGTGCTAGTGGAGCCAACTCTGTAAAGAACTTGAGTCATTAGGTCTGTAATAACTAAATGTAGGGGAGTAGAGAGCAGGAGAATTAAGTGATACTTTCCTTGACATATTTTTAGAGATTGATTATGTGCTTGCCTAATATGCTGGGACAATGTTAAAACAGGATAGGTCCACTGTTCACATGGGCTTGGCTTCATCCATGCACATGAGATGAAAGCACCCTGCCGCCTCTTGACGTGGTTGTTTTAGCTTGTTCTTTCTAAGAGGTGCAGTCAAGTTCTTGTATCTAGAGTAAACAGAAAAATAAGGACTTTAATATGCTTTAATGAATGTTGGGGATGGGTGTGCGTGGAGAAGAATAAAAATAACTTAAAACCAGGAACAGTATTTACAATACAAACCAGAAATGAGCAGTGCAATTAGAGTGTGTACTTAAATGTCTTGGTTTCCTTACAGTCAGGGTGCACATAAAGATGCAGCAGCTCAGGAATTGTGGAGTGGTTGTGTGATTGTCATAATAACTCTCAATTGCACTCTATTTAGTTTTGTTTTTCAGAATTATGTTCTGTCAGCTTCCATATCTGTTTCAGTGGCTATATGTGTTCAGTCATTTCCCTGAAGATGAGTGTCTTCTCTGTGAAACACTTGACTGGCTAAATTTTGTGCTTTGAGTCTCTGAGCTATATTGTGTTTTTTTCCAAGATTCTTAACTAACCTCAGAATTTGGGAGGGATGCTCTACTTACAAGGATGCACATGTTTTTGCAGAGAATGCATGTTCTTCATCTGAGAGGTACACTGGAAAAAAGAAGGGATGTGTATTGTCCCTCGTGCTTTCAGTTTGCACACAGCCTCACTATGTCTGTCCCACAAGTGCTAGCAGCAGAGATGACTTTATCTTTGGGTCAGATCTGGTTGTTGGCACCCATCTGTCTTCCTGATTTGGCAGGGACTTCCCTGTGGGTTCCCCCCATCAGTGATGATGACACTTCTGGAATATTGGCTCTGCTGAATTTCCCCGATGAGGAAGTTTGTCCAAATCACAGGAACTATTTTACTTCAACTTGTTTTGTTTGTGTACAGTTTGTTTCCTCAAATTTAAATTTTGCAAGTAAATCAATTTATATAGAAATGTCAAACTCCTGCTGATAGCCTTGCTGTTAACTGGGCAGCAATTGCTGACAGATTCTGTTGCAACAGCTGCAAGATACTATAAAGAGAAATTGCCCCTCTGAAGATCATTACCTCCTACGTCTACATTTCAGGAAGTTTCTAGTACATGTTTCATCTGGGCATCTCAATCTGCCAACTGTTTATGTCAGACAGAAATTGAAGCAATGTCTGGTGGAATCTGCCCTGCAACCCTCCACTGAAAGGTGGAACTGAGCTGTGTTGTGGATTAGTACAGGAAAAGATCTTCTTGTGCCCTAGACAAGACTGAGGGTTAAAATGTAGCTCTGGGTTTAATTTATTTCAGACAGGTTCTGTATGATACAGCTTGGTTCTTACATTTTGATGCCAGAAGGATGCTGTCACCTGTCTTGCAGAATGTTTAAATTGAGTTGGCTTGATTTTCAATCAGAAAAAAAAAGTACTCAGGTCCTAAATCTTTCCAGTTGAAATTTGGATGCTGTCTTGGCAGTGCCACATAAAGCCAGGGGAATGAATGGATGCACTTGGCTTCAGCTTGTTTTAAAAACAGAGGTTTGAAATGGGGCAAAAACAGAAGCATCAGCATCAAGTAGCCAGAGAGAAAGGGAGGTCCAGGTTGTGTTTAATAGCACCCAATGACAGAAGCAGCAATTAATAGCACCAATGATATATTGGCCACCAGACTAGGGTTAGAGCATGGTGCTAATGGTGCTGATAACACCATGGTTGTGGGTTCAGTCCCTGTGTGGGCCATGGTGGTGGGTTCAATCACTGTATGGGCCATTCACTTAAGAGTTGGACTCAATCCTTGTGGGTCCCTTCCACCTCAGAATTATCTGTGAATCTGTAATTTTGGATTAGCTACGTATGACCTGGTAGTTGTTCTCTCTTGCATGCAGTGTTTGTATTTGGTTCCCAGTTTTTATTGATGCTATTCTTGAGAACGTATTTATTTTCCATTGAGTTTCCAAACACAGTTTACACCACTCTGCAATCAAGTGCCTTTGTGGAATCTGAGGCAGGCCCAATATACTGACTTTTCAAGTTTGTTCCATATGTTAGCAGAAAGACTGGGACCACATCTCAGCTATGAAGTATTTTTACATCAGTGAAAAGGTTCTTTTCTTTTGAAAATTGTATTGCTTGATGCAAGAATGCCTCTTCTGAAAGAGGATTGCCACTTATCCTCCTTAATGACTGTAGTCAATTTGGCAAAGAGCAGGCACAATGCAAGTTTTATTCACTGTGTTTAGTAGAAAGCCAGGTTTTTTTTGGTATTTTAATCATGGCAAAGATAATTGATGTTATGAGAGTAAATGCAGCTATTAGTATAATTTTGCTAGAATTACATTCAAAATCCAAAGATTTCTGGAGGATGGTGAGTGTATGCAATGCTTTCAGGATTCCCTGATAAAGGGAGCTGTTTAATTAAGCCTTTTTTTAATTATAGCTAAATGTATAGGCATATATTAAGAAGGGAGAAAAGCAGACCCATCATATGAAACAGAGAATTGGTATCCAGCAAAGAAACCCATTTCAAAAAGAATGCTTGAGCAATAAGGAGGGCATTTAAACAAGACATAAAAAGAATTCCATGTCCAAAGAAAAATTGTGGAAGACTTGGAGCTCAATACTTTGCTTACTGAACCCAAATGTAAAAGTTCTTTTTTATAGGTTAATTTCATAGAAGGAAACATGCAGAACCTGTGGTTTGTTTTGTCAAGAAGGGCAAAACAAAAATGTCTTTGAATTTGCTTTAAATTGGGAGGAAAAGCACAATTTAACAGTGAATTGTTGGAACAGCTGTTGCAGTTGGTGAGTTTTTAATTTCCTGGTGTGTGTGGACCAAGACAGAATTTTACAGTTTATTTTCTCTTAGCTAGATATGTTTTAGTCGAAATGGTAGGGAAGTTAAGCAAATGCTCTCAGTTCAGTGTCAGAAGGGACCATTCGTGCTTTCAGCCCGGTCTTTAAAAACTGTGAAAAAGTGCAGCAGGCTGATGTCACTTGTTTCTACTCAGAGCCTTCTTCTACTTGGTATTTGTGAGAACTGATTTTAGTATCTGCAGGGGAAGTTAGGAAACCCCTCAAATGTTACTGCATCTTAGAGCAGGGTGTGTGATCTGTGTGAGGGAAATCACTGCTGCTGTGCCAGGGGAAGGGCTGAATCCAGCAGCCTTTCCTCTGGCCAAACTTCCATTAAAAATAAAGGAGAAGGGTGAAAACTTGTCTGTTCTGCCCATCCAGCTGGGATTTCCCCTAGGATAAATGCTTCATTGTAGGGGGAAACCAAAGTCAAACAATGTCTGCCATGTGTGTGATGCTCTGAGCTAGAAAGGGCTGCTTGCAGTGCTCTGTAGCCGCAGTGGGGAACAGAGGGAGCTGCTGTGCTGGGCTCAGGTGGGGGATGCACAGGAACGAGTTAATCACCTTCTCCTCGTGAATGACAAGCTGTAATGTATAAATTGTTGGAGTGAGGACTTCATTGTAGCCATACAAGAGCTTTTGTTAAGTTTCTTATTAAACTGAGCGTAATAATTCACTAATTGGGTTACAAGTCAGTAATGTGGAGGGTGGGGGAATACATTTTCTTTTCATGTACTCTGAAAAGCATCTTGAAAGTAAGGCATGCTGGAGGAGTTGTGGGGGATCAGCACCCACGTAGTGGATGCTCTTGCTTGATGTTTCTGTGAGGGAGCTGAAGAGCAGCTGGGTGCCACTGGCAGCAGCTGCCCCCACGTTCCAGCATGATGGGGTTCTCCTCGTGCTCTGTGTTGGGCTGTGGGTGGTGGGGGATTGTGGCTTGAGAGTTTGTTAAATCTCTAATAGTGGCTAGAGTTTGGAGACAGTTGTTTTAAAGAGAAATATAAAACAGCAAATGCAGCATTGACTGCTGAAGTCATAAAGCAGATGGTGTTATGAGCCACAGGAGGGTTAAACAGTTGAACAATATCGACTGTTACACTCATAAATGATAATTAATATGTCTTTTTTATTACCGACTCAATTTCTGCTGCTTGCTTGGACTTTTCTGTTGCTGTCAATGAGGTTTGGCTGTTCTGAATGAGGCCGCAGTTTGCTCAAGAGCCACTGCCACCTGTGGGGCCCAGAAACCTCCTGCAAGAGCAGGATGGGAATGAGCAGCTAAGGAGACAAGGTGTAAAGAACACAAAACTTCACCCATTGGCAGAAAATCTCGTTTAAAGAAATTTCCTCCCCTTCCAGCCATGTGTCAGAAACCTTGCATAGAAAGGGGTAGAAACTGAATGATGGATTTTAAGAAGGTGTACCCTCCTCCCTCCCTCCAATTACCGCTTGCATTTACAGGGTAGAATTAATGAAGTTAATTACATCTACACAAAATCTCTTGGTTGAGTGAATTACTTAGATCTTTCAAAGTAGAGACATAATTTTCTGCAGGGTTCACAGGCTGTTTTTCAAGCTTGGTTGGTTACTTTGGTTTTTAGTCCCCGAGATGCATGGTTACTATCTTGAGCACTCTGGGGTGCACCTTTTAGAGTAATACAAGATGTCAAATTCAGTGTAAGGACAACTGCAGCGTTCAAAACAAAAATACTGAAATAAATAAAAAGACTGGTTTCTAACAAAGATGAAAAAGAGTTCAAATGTAAAGCAAAACAACAGGGTGAGGTGCTTAGAGGGTAAAACTCTATTGTGTAATTAGCAAAGAAAATGTCTAATATGCTGCTCATCTGACGGTCGTTTGTTCACCTTGGTGTCATCATTTTCAACATGCAGCATTAACCGAAGGAATTTTCAGGGATGTGTTTACATGTTAAGGTGGAAACAGAAAAAAAGGACAAAGAATAATCTGTGCAATCAAAACATTTAAAAGGGACACCTTACAGTAAATAGTATTCAAGATTAGGACTTCAAAGAATGCAGAGATCAGGCATACATGATTTTGAGGCTTTAACAGATAATTTTACTTTAAAATTACCTGACATGTGAGGCTGACATTAAAGATAAGCCTGAATTTAGGGCTGGAGGCAAACTTCAGCATCTAATTAATTTTTCACCAAATTGCGTGTTGGGGTTTTTTTTAAGGAAATTTTTGTACAGATTTAATTTAAAACTTTCTCAGGATTATGTATTTTTTTTTGCTTCAGGGATTTTTTAAAAAATTAGAAATCAAATAGAAGGTTTTTATGTGGAAACACTAATTTTGTGTCTTGTGGTGATTTAAGCTTAAATTTCTGTTTCTCATTTACTGCTGTGTCCTGGGCTTGCCCTTGGCTTGCACCTCAAGCAGGGCCGCATGAGCAGCACCTTCTGTGCTCTCCTTGTCCTTGTGTCTCTTGAAAGGCAGAACGCACTGTGTTTTGTGAAACATAGTTCAAAAAGATCCTAGTTTGCATGGAAAACAAGGTGATGTGTACATTACTGGAGCTTTCCTGAAACATTTCGATAGCATTTCCTAATGGAAAACTTAAGGTTTTTCAGATAAAATATTTGTATTTCAATTTTCCATCAATAAAATTCTAATCCTTACTGCATACAGATTTTCATTATACACAAAAGGAGTGCTACCAGAGATTCATTTCCAAGAACAAAAGGCAAAAGCATCATGTATGCAATCCAGATACAAGTAATTGCCCCCACAGCATAGACACTATGGTAATATGGAGTTAAGTGTGGCATGAAGACTCACGGTGGCCCAGCAAACATAAGAACCTGAAGGTTTTGAACAGCCACATTAAATGGGCATTTATTTAGGGCTCTCTGAACACACTTGAAAAACCCGTTTAACAGCAGCATTTGCTGGTTGAGCACAGAGTCAAGCATCTAAGTTGGGGGAGGCATTGGGAAATCTTACCAGGAAAGAAATATTTTTGGCTGATGATACTTCTCCAGGGCATTAAGGGTGTGAGGTGTCCTTCGGAGGCACATCACTGCAGCTGGCATTCCTTGTGTTAATGACTGAGCCTTACCAAAGGAAGTCATACTTCCGTTTCAGAAAGCCTGTCACTTAACTTACTAACTTATTTTTGTTTGGGTTGTCTTGGGCTATGCTGATTGAGAGAGAAACTTGTCTTTGGTTTGGTTTGTGCAGTGTCCAGCACTAGGAGTTGCATCCGTGAGTGAGGTTCACTAAGAGCTGTCACAATATGAGCAAAACTATGTCTCATCCAATAAAATGACATTTTAGTAAAACACATGGAGACAAAATATTTAATGCAACTATTGGTTGAATAGTACTGATTACAGGAGTCACTAACAGAGGGAGCACTCCTCTGGAAATGGGCAGTTTTAGAAAGAATCAAAGTCTTTTGTTTGATAGGTGACTTATCATAGGACAGGTTCTTTTACCATCTGTATTTTGGGTAATTACTAATTTTACCTAAATGTTAGAGTTATTGTGTGTTTGTCATCATTAATAATTTTTATTATATTCTACTAAGAACATGGAAGCCCTTTATTTTCTATTTGTTGCTGTGAAATTGTTTCAAAATTTACAACTTCACAGATGCAGACTCTCTCTGTGGTTTTTAATTGTGCGTGTTTATGATTTTGGTGTTTTGCAAGATTCTGGAGCTTAAGCCCCTCAGCTGTCACTGTTTGCTGTTGATGGAAACACCTTAGCAGCAGCAAACAAACTGCTGGCAAAAGGAATTGCAGCACTAAGATAAGGTTGTTTCTAATCTAAGTGCTTCTCAGTTGAAAGTCGCATGAGGAAAAAACATATTCAGGGAATCAGTCAATTGTGGCTTTTTTCTAATGTACGATATTTACAACCTCTGACAATTTGAGCTGAGAGCAGCAAAAATCTGCCCTAATTGCAAGGACTGCAAAAAAATACTCGCACTTTTTTTCCCCTGAATAAATGGTTGTTTCTTTGAGATGAAATGCATATCTGCGTTGTGAAAGAAAACAATAACAGTGCTGTGTCTGTGCTCATTAAGTGGTTGGAGAAGAATGAACAAGTCCAGATTTTTCTTTGTGTCTGCCTAGATTTCAGATGACAGAGTAGAGCATGTTCCCCGATGCCTCTAATTCTAAAGGCAATATTGTACATTTTGATGATACTTTTATTACCACTTTTCATTTTCAAGAATGTCTGTAAAGATTTTGGATACACTCCTGTGCGTTACTATGCTGAGAGTAAGCCTTTGTAATGCTGGAGTGTAAGTGTAGAAAATAACTCAGGATTTCATAATGTGTCTGGAATTCATATCAGCACCAAAGTGCTTATGATTTGAAAGAAATATGTGTCATTTCTGTGAGACTGCATGTAAATATATCTATATATATGTATTTAAGCAATGTTTCTTTTGCAACATTACTGATTTAACTTGTAAAATACTTTTGTGTTTTCATCTTAGGTCTGAGGGTAACAGTGTTACTAACATCATCCCTCATGGTCTTGGGAGCTGGCCTGAGATGTGTTCCAGTTTCAGACCTAGAAATTAGGAAGAAGTAAGTGAATTAATTATTTGTAATATACATATTTTATTCTTTCTCCTAATGTAATTTTTGCTGCTACTACAAAGAAATGTTAGTACAGATTTTCTGTATGAAGTTGATACGCCAAATGTTTGTTGTGTAGCCATGGGTTTGCATGCTTCTTCACGTCTTAAATGGATTTTTCTAGTCCTTCTTCTCCATAGTATCTGAAGATCAGAAAGCCCTTTACAAGCTTGAGTTAATTAAGCCTCACCCCATCCTGCATAACTAATGTTAATCTGCTTTGCAAATAAGGAACCAGAGATTTAGAGAAGTTCAGAAACTGGCCCAAGATCACACAGGGAGTCATGCCTCAACCCCAAAAAATAAGTAATTTGTATGCAAATATTAAATAATTAGTTCATTTTCTCATATTGGATGTATGGCATCATGCCGTGAGACAGATGAATTTGTGCAAAATGGCTTTTTTCATGTAGTCTCTTCCAGTCCATGTTCCAAAGTAGCCTTGTACTTTTTCTGCAGTGAAGTGATTGTCTGCTGTACACATGCACTTTTAAGAATTTGTGATAGAAACAGATTCCTTCCTAAAAATCCCACAAACCAAACAATTCAATTGTTCCATCAACGTATCCTGAATCTGGGAATCCTCAGTAAGTACAGGAGCAGTGCTTGTTTTGTACAGCCAGGGAATATGGATCACTTTTGTTCACTTAACTTTCTTTCGCCCCTTAATGTGGAGGAGGTGGAGTACGCAGGCATTGCTGCTCTTTCCTGCTACTTTAAAAAAGCAGTAGCACTGGTTCTTTGCTAGTCATGCTTGCATAATATGTAAACACTAAGAAAAGATCTTACAAATAAAATGTTTTATGTGGGTTGGGTTTTTTCCCCCTTGAATTCTAGTCAGCTTGAATTCTACCAGGCAGTCCTGGTATTACTTCAGCAAGTTATTTGGGTTTGGGTTTTTTGTTTCCTTTTATTTTTTTCCCTTAGTATTGCTTAACCTGAAAATCAGCTTGGAAGCCTTTTAAGCTGAGAAAGAAGATGGTTGGTGTGAAGCTGAAAGCTGATGACCAGGTACCATGGATGAAACAAAGAAAGAGGTTCAGAGACAGAACTGAGAATGTAAAAACCACATTAATTGTAAAACTAGCCCCCATAAGTAAACTAAGAGCAGCGTGTCAGGTGGGGGGGATGCAATTTCGGTTCTTAGGTGCTTAGTGAGCATATAAGGAAGCACTCAAGGTGCTCCTGATGTTGGTTGCCCAGTGTTGCCCATTCTGACAGGGTGTCCAAGGACTCTGAGCAGGGCAGGCTGAACTAACCATACTGTGCTACCCATCACAGTGACCCTTTTGAGGAAAAGTACTGTTTGGGTGGCCAGGGAGAGCTGTCCTCATTATACCCTTGGTTTACATTTTCTTAAAATGTCAAGGGGTGCTCGACATTCAGTTTGTTCATTCTCATCAGTCCTGGGTTAAATATCAGTAGCTTTTAAATGGGACAGATGGCTTAAATGCAATGAAATGTGGTATTTTACAGAGCTTTTCATTTATGATGTATGCCAGAAGACATGTGCTGCCCTAGGCTTTACCAAAACAAGGATGAAGACTGTAAATACCTGAGAAGATCAAAATTCCCAAGTGAGATTTAGATGCGAGGTATCATTTGGGGAGTGTGAAGGAGAGTTTCCACGAATTCTTATCACCTTTAAACAAGGTTTTGCAGTGTAGCTGCAGCAAGGAGGCCTAGGAAAACAATGAAATACATAACTAAGGAGAAACATTCAAGGAACTTCTTTAACTAGAAAGTCTTTGGATTCTATAGAGTCTGATGAGTGAGATGCATAAAACATGATGTTAAAATTTATTGAAAACTATATAGGGAAAAAAAGAGTATGAACAGAATCCTGATGGAAAAAGTTAATAATTTCATATATTCATGCTGTGAAAATATGTATCATCTCCAGCTGAAACTGATAAATTTGCCTACTTATCCTACTCCCAAAAAAGAAATTTTCAAGAACTGTAGCTCTACATGAGGAAGTAGCTTGATCTTTTACACACTTTGATTAAAAATCTACCAAGAATTAATTATGGCCAACTGCGTGAAGGAAAAAAATGGTTTTCAGTGAAGTTTCTTGAGACTTCGTAAATAATTGTACAGACAGTGTGATGTTATACCATGTAACTTGCATTGTTTGGAGGGCTAAGGCTTAAGGTCAGTTCTCATCCATTATTTGAAGTGTGATACCAAATAAAATAATATTTTTAAGATGAGCATTATTGCTTAATGCCTTAGCCACAACTGGCTGAGCACCAAATTATGCACTTATTCTGAATGTGTATATGCGTTAATAGAACAATTTGAATGTTACAGAGCCTGTCAGAGACAAGATCACACACAAGCTAATTGGAAGCATTTCAGAAGGCAGTGTAACTGGAATTTCTTTAAATGCTTTTGTGTGTTTTGTAGTGTGTTCCTTCAGTCTGTGAGTAATCTGTGGGAATATGCTGACGATTTCCATGGGACAATTCTGTCAGAGCTAATATACATAAAATTACAATAATGTTCATGAGGTTTGTAAGATTTAGGTTGGGGGTTTTGTACTTTGTAGCAGTCTCTGCTCCCTAAGCTCTTCTGGTTTAACATAAAGGAGAGCTGCTAAAGCCCACCACCTATCAGAGCAGTCATAGATGTAAGGAAATCACTGTTAAGACTGACATTTAATCCTGGCAGCTTTATGCTCCTTATCTCAAGCAGACCTGTAATATCCAAGTGTATTCTTAAGCCCCTTTCTAGTCTATAATTATTCTTTTTGGTTGTAGTGTGTAGTATCAGACTAAGACTATCTCCAGTCCTCCGAGTCATGTTTTAAACACAGACCTTAACCTCTCTTTTCAGTACATTTGATGCCTATGCATATGAGGGAAAATTCAAGTTGCACATTTCAGTGTGTCTCTTGAAGCAGCTGTGAATTTTCTATGGTGAATTTTTGTTCTCTGCCAGTTTGTGACCTAAAACTGTACTGGAAATCCATGCCAGAGCTGCATAAATTCAGTGCAGGCTGAAGTAGGAGTACATGGTGAAAATGTTGAAGTGTGAACTTGCCTGTCAGATGGAGGATCCATCCTTTACATGGACTAATAAAGTCCCTCTCATGTACACATGTGCTTTTACGTGTTTTCCTCCCCAGCCCAGTAACCTGTGGGGTTAATGAGTCTATCATACAAACAAGGAGGTTAAAAAGAATTTTTCATATGTACTATGTGCTTCTGGGTTTGTCAAATGTGCCAGATATGTGACAGTAAATCTGACTTCTGAAAATAAACCCTCCAACTATTATTCCTTTCTAAATGTTATGAAAACTTCATTTGCCACACCTATTTTTTTAGTTCACAGTTAATATACATTATATGGAACATAAAAGAAAAAAAGATGTTATCAAATTGTACCTTTCCTGAATCTTCTTCCCTTCCCTGGAGGTTACAGGAACATCACTAATGCTTTTTTGCCTGTATTTTGTCCAGTCCTTTCCTTTCTGATTCCTGCTTGTCACTGAGTAAATATTTTCATTGGACTCTTTTAGGATTTGGTTATTTTATCCTGAACATTAACATTACTGGGAGGCCATTTTTTTATAGATTAAATCAGAGTTGGTTTTTTCCCTCCACATAGCACTTCATATTTACCTTGTATTCTGTGTTGAGGAATAGATTTACATACATCTTAGGTCTGAAATCTAGGCAAAAAGCTGTATGAGCTGAAACGTGTAAAAAAGAAGGAAATAAAATGATGAAATCAGCCCACAGCCATAAATCTTTGGCTTTTAAGACTCATTGTGTGATGTAAGACTTCTTAAAATGTTTTGAAAGACAGGATAATTAAAGACATGGAAGTAAAGGATGTAACATAATTTGTCATTTGTATTGAACACATTAATTAAGCAATTTATTAGAACTTGTTATGCTGTGGGCTGGTAGTGTTTGTCCTTCACATTAGATTTCACAACAGAGAAGTAGTTATTGAGGACCTTGAATCATGGCAGTGAGAGGATGCTCCTTGGCAGTAAGTACCATTAAAGTGTTTGTTGGGAATCCAGCAAAATAGCACGGAGAATTACAGTGGAAACAGAGTGGTTGTTTACACAGTCGTTTATTGGAGACACACCAGTAGCTGGTAGATCCTGTAAACGGGTCTTTTCATTAATATTACCAGTTCTTAGGATTTTGAACCTTTTTCTTACTCTTAGATATATTGTGGTGAACTCTTTCCTTTACTGTATTTGAAGATTCACTCTTACTACATCTTTAGTACGTTTTGGTTCTATTAGCTAGTTGCAACCTAGTTTGTATTTCACTCTTGTTAGACTTACCCTTTAATAATTCCACTTTTTCCCCTTTTCTGTCCCTGAAAGCCTAAAGAATTAATGGGATCATCTCATTATTTGTCTTTTCTGATCCTAAGGCTGCCATAAGCCACCATTCTTATGCATGAAAAATGCAAAGGGGCACCTTGGAAGAGGTAATTTCAGTAAAGGAAAGACATACTAGGATTCCCATATTCCCTGGTAATACTGAACACACTTCTGTGCTCAAAAAACCCCAACCAACCCAAACTGGAGCATCTATGGAGAAGAGGAATTAAAGTTTTCTAGGGAATGAGAAGAGCCTGTTAGGAGAGGATGGTAGACAAATCAGCCTGTAAGAAATAAAGACAGAGTGTGCTGAGTGTTTTGTGCTCCCTACCTCACTGGGGAAGAGAAATGAAAAAAGGATTTAATCTAAAGTGAGGGTCTGGGAGTAGAAAGATGAATAAACATACCTGTTTGTGTGCTGTAGCTCAGCAAGCAGAGGGGGAAAACGTTAAGATTGAGTACTTGCCTGGTGCTGATGGTGCTCGTTTGTGCTGCAGTGCTGGGGGAAGGCTGGGCTGGATAAATCCTTGGGATTAGAAAAAGAGGAAAGTGGGGAAAAAAGGAAACAGGTCATTCATGAGTAGGTTCACATGGTGAATACTTATTTTTTATGCTCCTGTAACTTAACAGTTTATCTTGTTTTTATTACCTCCGCCAGCTTCATCTTGTACACAGGGTTTATTTTTTAACCCCTGCTCCAAAGCATTTGTTTCAGATGAGAGGTCCTGTGAGTTGTTCTTAAGTGGTGATGATTTTTTCCAGCTTTGCTTATTTGTTGATGGTAGTGGGGGGTGATTTAGTGTCCCTCTGGCTGCTCAGTGGTCCCAGCTGCCACTGCTCCAGTTGCGTGTCCTGTGATGCAGCAGCAGCCCCTGATCAGTGCCGCCACTCCGGGGGCAGCCAAACTGGCTTCTCCTTCAGCTGGAACAGCTTTAGTGGAAAAAGGAGATGACGTGACAGTTCTGGTCATAAACGCTCTTTTCCTTTTGCTCCTGTGCTGGACTTTGGCCATGGCACTGTGGGTGTCATCCACCTGCCCCAGCAACCAGCATGGCTGCTGAATTAGCAATTTACAGACCCTGTGTAAACTCCTGGAGCACTGAATCCAGTGCATTAAAGGAACTCAGAAAGGGCTTGGTATTGCAGCAGCACTTCTGCAAGGCCTCAGCCAGTGTAAGCCTGTGCTGGAAGGGAAGAGAATTTATATTCTCTGTGGGATATTTAGCTTCATCTCATAAAATGGCAGGTGGTATCCTTAACTGTAGAACGCTTTTAATTTTTTAATCATACTGAGCTCTTTGCTTTAGTTTGTGACTCATATTATGTTGGCTAATTTCTGTCCTTAAAGAATTCGTATTAATTGAATTTATATTGAAGTTGCTGCATTATAATCAAAACACCCTCTTGCTCTTTCACTTGCTTAGGAAAAATTATTCAGGAATATTTAAATAGGGCTTGTTTATCCCATTCCTTAATTTGCTGCATCTCCTGTACACTCCTACTCTTTTACTAAAAAATCCTACTTAGGACCTCTTTTGTACTAAGTGATCTTAATCAGCTTTCTCCCACAGCAGCCCCAATAGCAGCCAGTCCTGGTGCACGTCCCTGATAATTTTTTTCAGTATGTTTTGCCTCATTAGCCGAAAATATAATTGCCTACTTCATGTTTACAATGTTGCTTACTTTGGGTCTGTTCATATTTGATGAGCATGTCCTCTGTTAGTGTTCCTTTAAATATTTCTTCTTTTAGTAATGGGTTTGTGGAGTAGGTTAGTTTTAAAAGAAAAACAAGAAAACAGAACTTTTAATAAAAAAACGCTCAGCTTTGACTTTATCCATCCTTATCCATTAAACCCGGGTAAAGTGAAGAACGCCCACACACACAGTTGTGTGACAGGTGTGATGGCTGCACAATAACACGGTGTGAGGATGCAGGGGAATTTGTCACCACAGTGCCAGGGGGTCTCACTGTACACCCACCTCATCCCTTTCCTCTGTCACGATGTCTGATGGAGACCTCAAGGGTCTTGGCCTGAGATTGCTCCTTCCTCTCCTTGCAAATCCTTGTCTCTCTCGGCAGGCTCTCACTAATAAGTTTTGGAGTAACTCTGGTTTTCCAGTCCTTTAAATTTAATTCCAAAACTCACTATCTTTCAGACCATTGTAAATGCGTTTGCTGTTTTCTTTAAGTGTGGGAGAAGAGACATGAGGCTGGGCTGCCTGGGAGATGCTGTGGTCCCTTCCAAGTCTGCTCCCATAATGGTCTGACTGAGTGTGCTGAGGCCATGGTTCATACAGGGGTGAAACATGAGCCTAATTCCTGATGAAAATGGCTAAATGTGCATTTTTAAGTTTTTTTCTTTTCTTTTGCTGGAGATAATGTACCACACAGTGACTCAGACTTTCTGCTTGTAATAATATTTCTTACTGATGGAGGAAAAACTAGCTTTAAATTATTCCACATTTCAATGGCCACATGCATCAAAAACAAGCTAAAAAATGCTAATGATCTCAATGCATGAATATCCAGAAGGCAGAAAGCTTTTGTAGTATAAATGTATCATTTAATGAAAATATTGAAAGAAAGTGCATTTCCATGAAATTCATCTATCAGAATGTTATTTTTAATAGATGAATTCATTGCTTTACCCAGAGGTATTTTTCTTGTCAGTCTTTTTCCAGACATAGAGCGTTACTGTGCTCTCTTTGGGGTATAAACAAAACAGCATTTGCATTGGTTCTCCCCATACTCTGTAGCAGTGAATTGCAGTAAAGCATGAATTTGACCTCCCTAATTCTCTTTGCTTTAAAAGTGCCTAAAAAAGTTCCACTTACTAGGAGGTTCTTTTGTTGTATTTATTTTTGTGAGTTTAAAGGAAAAGCTCTATCCACTTCTAGTAGGTTGATTGTGAAAAATCAGAAGTGGTTCTTGACAAAACTGCTGTTGGTTCCCTCTGAGGTATAATCAATCTCCTAATATATAATATTGGTTAACTCCATGGCTTTTCATACACCTTTTCCTGGGCAAGCAACATGCATCCTACGTCAGTGTAGGCACTCTGGAGTAGGAGGTATTTGCTTGCTTTGTTGCCATGTAGTGACACTAAATTCAATAGCACTTCAAAAGTTCTCTGAAGTCCTCCAGTGGAAGGGTCTCTTTCATTTGCTTTCAGGAGTTTCCACAATGAGCTAATCACTACATAAACCTATTTGTCTTCCAAATTAGCAGGAGTTGAACAATCCACTTGTTTCAGTGAATGAAATTGTCAGGCATGTGAAAGAAATATTAGCCATCCATTTCTATAAAACATTAACTTCTTTATCCAGAATTGCTTTTTGTGTTGTTAGGATCAGCAGTTCATGGACTAAACTTTTCCATAGTAAGTGGCACACTGTCTTCTGCAGAAAAAGCACTCCCAGTGACTTCATTGCTCCTCACACTTTGCCCAACAGTGGCAAAACTGATTTACAGTTTATTTTTGTTCTATTTGCGTAGAAGTTTGAATAGTGACTAAGTGGTCAGTTCTCATGGCAGTGAGTGGGAAAAGCATGGTAGAAGTTCCATGAAAAAAACCTGCACCAGAATCACATCTTCTCAGGGCTCTTGAAATGAGCTCTACTCCCTCCTAAGATGCAAAGGAATTGAATTTTCCAGTTGGCCGGGGTCATTGTGTTTAGAGAGTCAGAGCAACAGCCTGAGGTTGACAGCCCTGCTCTTCACTGTGTTGTCTGCCAAAGAAAAGGTGAAAATGCTTTTTCCATACCGCGAATCAGTTTAAATACTGATCCAACTTCTCCAGTCTTAGCCTTCCCAGAAAATGTTCAGTTAACATATCTTACAGCTGAGCTTTGGATACTTATTTTAGTGTTGTGGGTTTTAAATCTGTTGTATTAAAAGTAATTTTTTGAGTAAGTACTTTTCCCTCCACTGTTGCCTTTTTTTCCCCATCTGAGTACAGAAACTAATGAGATTTTCTTTCATTTAAAATTCTCCTAAGTCCAGGCATTAGACACACAGTGGTAGAAACACTAAATGTCTGGATTTTTTACCTAGAAAAAGCATTTATGTAACACACGGCTTTTAAATAGCTTAACAAATCCAGTACCTGATGTGACTGTGACCATGCATGCAAAGTTTCAACTTGAACAAGGAGAAAAAGAAAAATAAAGCCGACTGTAAATGGAAGTGCTTTCCCATCTTAACTGTATGGTATTATTATCAATCACTAGAACCTTTTTCCTGTATAATCTCACTTTTTTCATACCCAGTTTGCTCAGTGATATTGTAATTTTAGCGTTTATAGCCTTATATGGTTTTCTTTGTTGCTGCCTGTTAGGATACTGCAACAATGACTGCAAGAAGTGAATAAGGCAGGTATAATCAGGTCAGTTCCTGATACTAATATCCAGTCTTCCCAGGGAAGTGATGAAAACCATATAATTAAAGTTATTTATAACGTGACTTGATAAAAAAATTGGGAAAGAGGTGACAGTATAGTACAATAAGTGTTTTTCTTCTCTAATTTCTATTGCTGTATTTGAACCGTCCCTTGTACTATATTTTTGAAGTTCAGAGGCCAATTTAGGAACAAAAGTGATCTTTATTTTGTGCAAAAGTGTCTGTGTATCTGTGTATTTTTTTAGATAGATAGATAAATAATATAAATGTCTCAGTTACTCATTACTGTGATGCTCTGGCATGTGATATTTCATACTACCATTTACTAACAGTCCTCAAATAATTTTTTTGTTGTTGTTTTTCTTTAAAAGGGCTCATAAAGGGCTCACGTTCAATTGCAAGTTACAAGTTTGGCAGAGCACATAAATTCATTAGCAGAGAGGTCAGGTGTGCAAAAACCTTGACATATCAAAATGAGTCCTGACCTGGCTTCTGAGACAGTTAGAAACAAGATATTTTAGATAGATGTTTACTTCCCCACTTTTGCTTTAAGCTACAGTCATCAATTATTCTGTAAGTCGAGGATGAATTTCTGGTGCAACTTTTTTCCAATTTTCTCTTTCATGATTGTGATTAAAATGCCTTCTACTTGCCTTATTTTCTGTCATTTGACCTCAATAGCTTTCTACTTTTTGATACATGAAAATAATTAAATTATGATTGGATAAATAACACATCTGAAAACAGAGCTGGCTAAATAACAGATGAACATTACACTCGATAGTGTAAAGAGACTGAAAAATGTTTTTCCATCTGGGTAAGATCCTGAGCTAAAGTTATCTTTTCATCCCTTTCCTCAGGAAAGAGAAAACTTGTTGTGCAGAATGAAATTGGAATAGTGACGGGGAAAATGCAGTTCCTCTTTGCACCTTTTCAGTAGCAGAAACAAGAAGGAAATCAGGGGATCACAGAAACAAACCTCTCTTGGTCTTGGAGCAATTTTTAGCACTGATGGTGTATGAGAGGAGACTAATGAACTGCGAGACCAAAATCTAGTGCAGTGCTGATAAGATGTTGTAACAAACAGCAAAAAGCCACCAATACTGTTGTGTTCATATTTCTCTGTCAGGTGGAGCAGCTGCTACATACATCTCCCAGGGCAGCAGCTTAGAAAATGCTCTGAATTGCATTTTGAATCTCTCGTCCCTGCCTCTCTGGGGAAATGAATTAAGGATGTGCAGAAGAACCATGCAAATAATCTTTTTTCTCAGGAAAAAGTAGCTTAATTCAAGCCACTATTGAAAAAGAGATAAAATAGGGTTTAGGCTGTTATCATATGCAGAGATATTTGAGGTAGTAGTCTGTGTATTGATGGCAATTTAGTCTGAAAATAGTGTTTATTAACTCAAATATGTTAGACTTGAGAAATTAAACAATATGAAGATAAGAGATGCTCTACCCTGGATGATAATGTCAGGCTTGGTAAATGCCAAAAATGCAGATGGAAAGGCAACCCTGGGAACAGAGAGCACACTTGCCAGGACAAGGCTGGAGAGAGAGCAGCCAGGAAAACACCACCAGAAGACACCTTGAGAGAGGCAAAATTGGCTCACCCTTTGGAAAAAAAAACCCAACAAACCCAAAACAACAAAGACAGAAAGGTAATATAGAGTTAAAATTCTGGATTAAGGTGCTACTTTCTCCCTTGGGGTCTGTAAAGTAAAATTAACATTTGTTGCTCCCTCGAGTATAGAGCTTGGTTATAGAGCTTTATTCAGATGATGGAGTTTGATAGACATAATCTCAATCTGAAGTACATGGTAAGAATATGTGTGTGTGTTATTTTCACAATATATGAATTGGGTGGTTTTGTTTGGTGGCTTGTTTAGGGTTTTTTTACAAAATTTTTCCTCTTCTATGAGATGAAGCGCCTACATGACCACAGGTGCTGCAGAACTGTTGTACTTTTTTCTGATTTTAGTGAGTTTTATTTGCCGTTAGGATGACTACAGAGGAGGCATATTTGAATTAAAACAATAATATCACAGTGGTGTCAGTGAACAGAAGTGGCAGTATGGCACCCAAAGCTATAAAGGTTATTTTGTGGTGACACAGTTTTCCAAACATAAAATAACAAGAACACAATTTAAACATTAAATTCACTTTGGAGCAAGAGGAAATACTAAAATAAAATCTCTATATGTTGCAGTAGTTAGCTCACTTGCTACTGAAATGCAGTTGTTTCTGGGGATGTGCCATAGCTCTGCAAATACTCTGGAACATTTTAGGAGAAGTTTGAGAATAACTTACTGTAGTGAGATAAGTAGAATGAAAATACCAAAGTGCACAAGGGCACCTTGGTTTGTCCTGAGTACACTGGAGAGTAACCATAGGGGATTGATGTAATGTGTCTTTCAGAAAACTATACCAGAGCATTGTTTATATAGTGCTTTTTATTTATTTAAAACTATTTCATTTTGGTTTAGTGTATGTGACAGTTTAACAAGCATTAAAAAGGCCTGACCATGCCTTGGTGGTGTCCATCTGAAGCACGTCATCAACACCAGTAATGAAATCTGTCCTTTCTGTGTGAGCATAAAAAAAAAAACCTCAAAAAAACCCCAAAACATTGAATTGCTTTTAAGTAAGAGTGGATATTATTTCTGTCCCAGCTCAGAAAGTATTTCTTTTAGATGATGTATAACGCCTTTTTTCTGTATATTTTTTATAAATTTTGTTTAAAAATTTAATTTCTAATCCATCGAGAATAGGTAGCATCTATTCCTTTCTATTGCAATCTATCTTGTTAATTCGATAAAGAGTCTGTAGGCATTTCTTGGGCATATTTCATTCCTTTGTGTGCTTTAAAAAACTCCTGCTACACTATATGTTATTCAGCCATTTGTGGCTTGAAACACTGCCTAAATGCTGGCTTATGTTTCCCCATTTTCAGGCCGTAGCTTTTTATGTCTCACAACTCAAGTCTTGCAGCAATAACACTGAGTTCCTGCTATGGTTAGAAAAACACCACCCATTTGAAAATATCATCTGCCACCACTTTATTGCACAATGAATAGATTTACTTTGGAGGGTTGCAATGTCTCATTTGACTCTCTAGCAGTTTTTTAGACATGAAGTTTTTATATAAATTCCAAAATAGTTTTGCCTTCCATGACCAATTGCTTTTTGGAAAAGTCAAAGTGGAAGATTTCTGACTGAATTCCACGTGTACGAGAGCCTTCAAAAAGTCCTTTCTGTATTTGTTCATTGTACCAATATTAAGCTAAACTTTTCAGAGACTTCACTGCTTGGAAGTACTATCTCTGTTCTGTCACCAGCCCTATCTGTTAAATCCCAATGAGTGTGAAAAACGAGAAAAATCTGGGTTTACTTGGCTGTTTCAGCAGAATGTTGAGAATGGCCAGATTGCTGGAGAAGACAACTCTCTTGGAAACCCTAACAGCCCGGCCTTCTCATCTGTAGGCACATAGGGCTCATCTGAGTGTGTAAATAAAAATAACTAATGCAGTGAAAAAATATGCAGAGTATTTTGCTGAAGTGTTTCAATTTTGGATCTGCTATAACTAATTTAAATCTTCTGTTGGGATTTATGCAGGCAAGGGGTCAGGTTTACAATGTTTGTAATTTAAAGCTTTTCTGCTGCTACACCTTTTCTACTTTTATAGCCTGTCATGATACCTTTTGCTGCAAAAAAAGTCCCTTTTATTCCCTTTTCCTTTCCTGCTTTGAAGAGAACATTTGCTTCTCCATTTATATGAGGTAATGAGATCAGAGTAGCTCCGGATTCTTTAAATCAATCTAATTGGGCTTCTTTTAGTGTATAGAATATCCTTCTTTTGCACAGGACTTTCATTTCTTTGTGCAGTAGCTCCATCTCCAGCACTCGATATCTCGCATGCCTTTTTAATTAAAAAAACCCAGCAGGCAGTTGTCATCCAAATGGCCGTGGTGTGCTCTCTCTTCCAGGCTGATTCACGGAGGGCAGCTGTTAAACGGCTTGGCGGGGCCCACGGTGATGAACGCGGCTCCGTTCCTGTCCACGACGTGGTTCTCTCCGGACGAGCGCGCCACGGCCACGGCCATCGCCTCGCTGCTCAACTACCTGGGCTGTGCTGGCGCCTTCCTGGTGGGGCCTCTGGTGGTGCCTCCTCCCAATGGCTCCGCTCACCTGGTGTCACAGAGCAACACCCAGCACATCAAGGACCGCATCGAGGCCGTGCTTTATGCAGGTGTGGGTCAGCCACAACACTTACAAACAGAAAATGTACATCCTTTCGTGTGTGGTTGGTGCTTGAGAACCACTACCCTCTAGTGGCTGGTTTGCACAGGAACTAGTCTCTGGCTGAGAGACTATTATTTTCCAATAATTAAGTCAGGAGGCTTAATTTTTTTCCTTTTGTGTAGGAAAGGTTTTAAAATAGCCTTTTGTACAGACTGACTCCGAAGGAAGTAATTCAGTTGTTTGTATTGGCTGATCTTGGGAGAAATGTCTTTTTACAGTTTCCCTGAGCTTCCAAACTGGTTTTTGCTTATTGAATTTTCATTAAAAATATGTTTCCATGACAAGCTGGGTTTCTTCTACTGTTTCTGTAAGGATGGAAATCCAATAGTCTCTTATTATTAAATTCTTTTCTGCATTAACTGAGCCTTAATTTATGATCTGCACGTGCCTTTCAAATGTGATTAGATTATTAGTATTTAAGAATCTAACACTAAAATTAAAACACAATAGATTTTGTTTTTAACTAAAACTACGTCATTTTTACTGGTGAGCAATTTCAATGAAGTGACAACGGTTTAGTGGAAAAAATCACTGATATAAAATTCACCTGATAAAAATTGGATTTTATGTCCTTGCTCTTTTTATTGCAATGGCTTCTATGCCTCTTCCTGTCACTTAGAAAAATTAGCAACAACCTTTAAGGAAACAGATTTGGTTAAGTGGTTTAAGTGTCTACATTCTGATTTTTAGTGGATATAAATTGGTACAGCATTAAGAGTTGCACATCTGATAGGGGTTTTCCCTTCTTATAATTGCATCCTCTGAAATTCAGCCAGGAGTTAGTCCTAAGTGTTCCAGAAGTCCTAAGGTATATATACTGTGTAGTTTATATGGAGGTTTAGGGGATTGAGTTAGCTGTTTGTGATCATTTATTCCTGGACATTATTCTTATGGAAATTTGTCAAGTTAATATTCCTGTTGGGTGAGGGCCACTTTAATGTTTGTTTTAAAGAAAGTGTAATAGAATTTGAATCATGACTTCAGCAAGTATTTCTGAGTAACCTACTTTTTACTGGACTCAGATGGAACAACAAGGAAATTCAGGTTTGGCTAAGCCTTTTTCACAAGTAAATATGGTGTTAGGCTCTGAAAATCTCATGGCAGATGAAAATGGCTAGTGTGAAAGAAGGAGAAGTGAAAGCAAGCTCCTTTTGTCCTGAGGAACGGTAGACAAGGGGAGGAAAACCCTAGCAATTAGCAATTAGCTCTCCCTCTGCAGATTTTCCATGGAGAGGGAAGAATTCATCTGCCTAAGGAAGTACCGTGTTGTGCTGGAAACCACTGTTTTTAGTCTGATAGCACTAGAAATGTTGCTTTGAGCAGCGCATTAGATTCACATTCTCTTCTGTTCTCTTTCGGGAGGTTTTCCTAAGCATGTTCCTCAGAAACAGGGATGGATTTTGCGACCAAGGTTCAGGTCTTGCCTGCCCTGTGTCTCAACATGGCTCTTTCTACCTTTCTGAGCTGGCAGTGGTGTGGGAACACGTTTGTAGACCTGTTTGGGATCACTGGTCCCAGCAAGAGATGATCCTATAGCAGCTCTTCAGCTGCCTAGGAATTGTGTTTTGTGGGACATCTGTATATCTCACTTAATATTTTAAAGTGCTTTGAATAGAGATGGTTTCTTTGTGCTTGTGTCCTATGGGATGTGTCTTTTCAGGAGCTGCAAGCCCTGTAGCTGTTCAGGCAATGACAGAGAGGTGCTTTGTGAACATTGCTGGCCTGCAGTGAATCACAGTGATGATGGAAAACCTCCAACTGGTTTAAAATTGCAAAGATTTATGAAAGAGGAGTTTGCTTTGAATCCCTCATGGGATTTGTTCTGTCTCACCTCAGCCCTGTTTCCCTGGAGAGCTGAAGGCACAAGATCCCTGCTGCCTGCTTCCTTGTGCTCTCTTGTGTTGCATGGGCTCCAGAGGTGGAAGGATGGCTGCCTCATGGTGGGTGATAGTGAACAGACAGCTCTGTTCACCTGTGGGACAAAAAATGCCTGGTAGGTGTGGTAGGGTAGTATTTGTCCCCTTCAACAGCTGGGCAGAAAACTAGGCTCAAACTGACTTCACAGATTAGTAGTAAAGGTTTTGCAGAATTTAGAAGAACAAGGAGCTGGACCCAAATGTCCCACTTCCCCACTTCTCTAGCAAATGTGGTCAGGTTTGGTCTGAGTTCTCCTTTCAGATACTACAGGAAAGCCAGTTTCACAGGTTAAGCACTCTGCATTTCTAATGAGCTTGTTGCTTTTGTGTAAGCTAGCGTTAAATAAGCAGCCTCCAAAAGTTAGATGATGTCTTTTAAAAGACAGTAATGATGTGAATTGTTAACTTGGGATCAGTAGTGTGCCAAGAGTGTGCAAATTTTCCAAGGACTTAAGCTCAAACATGATTACGAAGCAATTGCTTATAAACCCATTCTGAAATTGCTCTGTTAACTCCAGTCTCTTCTGTGTTTTAATAAATTGCTGTTCCTTTATCTCAAGCACGGACTAAGAGCTCAGCTGAATTGCCACAGTCTCTTTCTGTGTCATCTGTGTCGCTGCACATTCTGGTTCACAGCTCAAGTAGTACGGATGTAGCAAATCAGGATTGAATTGTATTGCCTGAATTGCATAAGGAAGCATGAATTATTCTGGACTGCAGCCAGAGCTTTTAGCTTAGTGCTTTCCTACATATCAGTGTAAAATCATTATTTGTTTAAACAAAAAAAAAAAAAA
>QWTY01003637.1:0-16741 GCA_008033365.1 Pseudorectes ferrugineus | reverse complement strand
AGAAGAGCATGGAGAAATTCAGAAGTATTTTTCTTTTGTGCTTTGGCTTCCTTCTAGTCCATGTAAGAGGTAAGTGAGCTTTACCTTGGCTTGTTTCAAGGGCTAGATTATTAAAAATTAAAAAAAAAACCCCAAAACAAACAACCTAAACCCCCAACCCCTAAAAGGGATGCTTGTTTATTTGGAAATGCTTGCTAGAATTTTTTTTGTTGCTACTGTTTCATGAGCAGCATTCAGAAGTGTTTATATGTGCTTCACAAGTTTCTAAAGAGATACATTTCTTGGATGATTGCCAATAAGAACTATGCTAGTTGAAGTTTGTTTATTATAATTTCTTATCTTCTCGCTAGTGTTGCTTCCCTAAAATAATTCACAAGTTTAGGCTTGAGTATAAACTTTTTTGAATGGAAGCTGTAAAATGAGAGCTTCCAGGGGAACTTACAGTTTCCAAAGAGATCCTTAATCAAGTACTGACTTCATGTTTTAAAGCTTTTCTTGGTTATTGGTATTTTGAAACCTATGAATTTTATTGTAAAAACAAATTCTGATTCAGTTTAAAGATGTTCATGCTTTTATATTGGTGCATATTCTTTAATAATTATAAACTAATAGTTTATTAACCTTAGTCAATGTATTCCACACACAAGCATACTTTTTCATGCAAGACTAATTAAGAATTGAATACATTTTGTATATATTTTTGATGAATGAATAGCAATAGGGAAAGTGTAGCCTTTTTGTACTGAGTCATTTTACTATATTCAAACATAATTTCTTTCAGCAAAGTATTCTTTCAAACTTTTCTTGATGTCAAACCAAATAGAATTATCTTTGTGTGCATCTGCCATGTGGTGTACTTATAACCTTTTCTTTTTTGTGTATTAACAATACTGCAGAAACTTTTAGTGCAGTGTTGGCTGCAGGAAGAAATCAATCATTAATCACTAGTTCCAAAATAGCAGCTGCTGCTGATCCTCCCACTACCCCGATTTAAACAAAGTCCCAGAGTCTTGCAGTGATGGGCAGTGAAAAAAACCTTGTCTTAACTTATTTCAACGGTTTGATTTTAACAAATGAGGAATTATTTAGAGGTCTTCAGCAATTAGCATGGCATAGAAAGAGCAGAGCAGTACGACTGTGCTGGCCTGCATGTTGTGCTGTGAGCAGTAATGATTCATGCAGTCTCTCACCTCTGGCATGCAGACTTTCTTGTTCTGTAACTGTCTTATGTTGAATAGTTCTGTTCAGACAATCTGAGCATGAGCAAGCCAATTTGCATATACTCTACTATTTTAATTACAAGGACAGTCAGCCTACTCATTATTCATTTATACATGTGTTAATTTAGAGCCAGTTCAGGCTCTGCTTTGGGGAAGAAGTCATTGCTGAAAGTTGCTGTGTGCTTTGGGCACAGTCTTATGACTCTGGAAACTATTTAACCCACTTTGACACGCAAAATTAATTAACTCTGTGGCAACAGACACTGAATTTTATCATCAAAGTATTCACCATGTTTCAGGGGATATTTACAAGAACTACTTCTCAATCCCAATCAAGACATGATATGAGAAAAGCTTGGCCATGCTGGTGAAAAGCTGGTCTAAGATCTTATGATAGGAATGTCTGTGGCATGATTCACCCTTTTACAGGCAGCTAAACACTTTTCTAAATTGTAATCCTCTGTGATAGCATCTAGAAACTACTGGGCCACCACAGCCAGACCAGATGACATAATTCCTCTTTCCATCCAGCATTTCCTTTATGTCCAACTATCTTGAGTTAGTTGGCTAGACTACCTTGATGGACACATCTCAACAGAAGCATAGCAGAACCAAGAGCCATATTGCACAAGGAAAGTGAAATCTGATACAGTTCAGAAATATATGCGCTCACTGCAGTATTCCATTTTTAGCTACACTCTTTAGCTTTTGTAATTTCCAGACTTAGGTAGGTTACATGAAGGCTCCTATGTACTTGAGCTTCAACAACAAATTGTCTGGGAGGCTTTTAGCCCAATCCAAATGAAGTAAACTTCACAGAAACTTCTTCCACTGAATTTCATGGTAACATCCCTCATCAGTTCCTGCAGCTTGGCTGATCTCTGGTAATTCAAGTTTGGCTGTGTCTACACTGCCCATTTAAGGTGTGCTCAGACACAACTTGGGTTGTTCCCCGGTAACTGAGATCATGCATCTGTTTGAAACACAGGTCCCATTTGGGCCACAAACCTGTGTGCACAGCTGCAGTGGGGAAGCTGTGCTACCTGGGGGCTCTCCCCTCTGTGGACCTGGGAAGCAACTGAGACTCTCACTCAGACCTGACTGCTCAGAATGCTCCTCAGGTTCCCAGTATAGATATAATCTATATATCCATGGTCTTTAATGTTGACTGATAGGTCACATGTTTAGCCAGTGACAAAGACAGTGCAAAGACAGATGATGTCTGACATGGTTTACATTTACTCCATCCGGTATTGAATGCTACATAGGTAAAGGGAGCATTTATTGCTAGTCAGTAAACAATACATTTCTGTTCAGCTAAGGCTTACAGAGTTTTGACTCAAAATCAATTACAGTCTCGGTTAATTAGCTGTGCACTTTATGGGGAAAAAATAGTAGACTTACTTGGATTTGAGACCCTACGTTACTTAGTTCTGTGAATAATGTAGTTTTCACTGGGGTTAAAAGACAGAACAGGAGAGATGAAAAACACAGTCCTATTTTCCTAATACTGCTCTGTGTAGCTGCAGTCCTCACTGCTGTTCTGTGTGAGGTCTCTGTGGACGTGCCGAAGCACTTATGTATTCAGCAGGCAACAAATTCTCTTCTGCTGGCTGCCAAAACTATTTCACTCCCCAGACCTGAACTGCGATTATCCACAGGCACGTCAGTGCTATCAGCTAAGGGTGTGATTGCAGTTTGAAAAATCGACATACCCGAACTGGTTGAAACACTAACAACGGCAGAGCTGTTGCAACATCAGAGCTTGGGAAGAGAAAACAGCTCGTGTAGTTACTCAGCTTCTCAGGTTCACTTTTCAAACATTGCTGCCACATTGCAAGCCTGGCAGCAGTGCCCAACCTGTTGGTATACTGAGTATGTATTTTTAACTTATTTGCACCAGCAATTGTCAATTCCTTTCCATCCCATTGAGGATAATAAATAAATAAATGTCAGAATTCTTTCAAAATTAGAAATCAATAAAAATAGACCTTTCTGTGGCATTTTGCCTCATAGTAGGAGGAGAGAGATTCAGTTTGTTTTGATTAGAGTCTTCCTTCCTTTCCACAGGCTCACATCTATGAACATTATGGGAAAATACTAAAAATACTTAAATCTGACCTGTAGTACAATATCTCATGAAGGCAAACACACCATCCCAGCTGAAAGAAAGGGCTTGGATGGGTTATGAAAATATAACAGTCCCACTTCCACTGAATAAGCTTTGCCTGTTATCAGTAGATTTTTAATTGCTGAAGAATTTATGTAAAAGTTAAATCACAGCAATATATTTTCAAAGGGCAACAATGCTACAGATTAAATGATAGCAAAGGCCAGAGCAGGCATTAAGATTTGCAGACAAATTAAAGTCCTTCCTTACATCCCTGGTCTTATTACAGCAGTGGTGAAGGAACCAGGGGCTGTCCATATTGAAGGTCAAGAGGTGTTTTGCATGTATTTTACCACTGTACTTGGTATGAAAGTGGGATGAGGAACATTAAAAGACACTCTGTGAGGAAGAGAAACAGCAAAGCCTGGCATCTCCCTGACCACCTATATATATTCAGTTCCCTCTGTTGTCTCCAAGCTACCTACTGGAGAAAGTGGGGATTAGCCAGCTGGTACTTAGGCAGTGAGTGGTCATTCAGAGGGCCCAACACAACTGCTGCCTGTGCCACACTATGGATTTCAGCAGGAACACTCATATAGGTCTCCTGTTTGAGTACAGTTCTCACGTGATGTGACCATCATTAAGCCTGAGGCTCTCAGATCAAATGGCTGAAAAGGGCTGGCAGCTTCATGAACCTATAGTGACAAAGACAAGCTTTGAATTAAGAGCCCCCACCATAAGCTCTGCTGCCTCACGACACAAAGCTGAAAGTCTGAGTAAGGTGCACAGGAACATGTATGGCGTTCTTTCATGGAAGATCCCAGTTCTTTTGCTCTTCCTGCATTTTTACAGCACACACCAGCTTCTGAACTCACTCTGAAGCAAAATACAAAAAATTGGATCTGTTTTATTTTAGGTATGCAGGGCATATCGGATCATAAAGAACATCAGTTACCTTTGAACAGAAAGGCAAATATCATAGAACTAGAAGGTTTTCCTTTGTGTTTGGTGAGGCTATGTTGCACAGAGCTAAAGCAGTACTGCCACTCCTACTTTATTAGTGCATCTTAGTTGCTTGTAATTATTTAAATGTGTTCTTGTGTGAATAAGCGAGACAGTAGTCCTTTTCATGTCCCTTTCATTTAAACTAAAACCAGAAGTGGCCTAGCAAAAAACATGAAGTCAATAACCAGGTCCACATATTGTGGTCTATATACTGGACCTTGGATCTTAATTATAGTTTTTAAAGCATACTCATTTTCCACCCCAGCATCAAGGGGTTGTAATGGCAATCGTTGTTTATGGAAACTAAAGGTCCTTGAAGGAAAAACAAGCTACAGTAACCTCATCAGGAAATATGGATCATGAGGCTATTACATGAAAGAAATAGTACCTGCTCATTGAGATTTTGTCCACAGTGTCCACTCTGGGGCGTAAACCTTTATGTTCTCCCAGAAATTAGTAATTTCCTGCTTCCTGAATAAAGTTGGACCACTACATGGGTATGTTCCAAATCACATGCATGGGAAAATACATCCCATTTTCTCATTATGAAGGAAATAGTTTTCTTGATTGTATTAAAATCAGATATGGTCTGTGCAAAGAATAACTCACAATTTCAGCTAAAAAAAACCATAAAATGAGTCTCATGAGTGATTTTGGTAACATATTGTTCCCTTTTAGAAAATTTTTGTTCTCATTTTTGAGTCACTGACTTCTTTCTTGGTCTCTGCCAGCTTCGTAATGTTTTAAGCTCTTTGTATTCATGAAACAATTCCTATTTAATTACAATGAAGAAATCATGCTCATTCATGCCTTTAAATACTGTAAAATCAACTTATTCTTCCTTTCTATCTTGCTCACTATTAGAAGTTAGTTACTTCTAATTTATTTGTCTCACAGGTAATCTCATCTCAAACATATGACTACTAGCAATGCACCCAAAACCAATTAATTTAATCATCTTAATGACAAAATTATTTCTCTAACACACATGCACATATATGCATTTTAGATGTGTGTCCAGGAACATGTACAAACATATACAAACACATTTTCTCATGGATTTTAGCTTCCTTTTTAATACTAGACTATGCATATTAGAAGCCTGAGAAGTTAATTTCATTTGTCACATAACCTGATCCTCACTTAGCAATATTCACTGCTGCCTTATTTAAATCTGTGTCATTTTAAGGGCCACAAGCTGTGTTCATAAGGATCTAGTGCAGGACTGAGCCTACTTACGGAGACTAAAAATTGCAGAGCGATGTCGTGGTAGCCTTTTGTCAGAAAACTTCTGACTGCTGTTGTCATGACCAACTGGTAACACTTACCTCCAGAACCCAGCCTTGTTCCTCGTAAATTCTACTCAAAAGCTGTAGGACCTCAGACCCTTGTGATCAAACAGATACATGGTTAAAGGGTGATGGATCCATTCAATATTCAGATAACAAATTAAACCATAGACAAAAGATGCTACTGTCTACATTTGTGACTAGATATTTGGGTCACATTTTCAGAAAACTAATATTCAAAATTTTTGAACACCAAATGCAC
Source organism: Pseudorectes ferrugineus (assembly GCA_008033365.1). Lineage (NCBI taxonomy): Eukaryota > Metazoa > Chordata > Aves > Passeriformes > Pseudorectes > Pseudorectes ferrugineus. The sequence goes on along the minus strand of QWTY01003637.1, from coordinate 10,855 downwards.
AGGTGCCTGAGGACATGACTTTGCAAGGACTATTTTGTGGTGTTCAGCAGGAGTTTATAAGCATTTTCTCAAATTATCTGTTATGAGTCATTGAGGACCACCCAACAAAAAACATTATTACAGTCATTTTATTTCTTTGTCAAAACAGGGATACTCCCAGAAAAAAGGTTAGAAGTAATGCCAAGAAATAGCATACTAGCCAAAAAGCAGCAATAGCTGAGATAACTCTGAGATAATGCCACCTGCACAGCTAAATCTCTTCATAACTTTATCCAGATTAAAACAAACAAATAACAAAGCCAACAGCAACAAACATAAAAACTCCAACCAATTAAAAACCCCAATGGAACAAAGCTGTTTCTGCCTCACTAAAATTTCTTTCTTTCTTGTTTTCGTCAGTACATTTCCAACTCTTTCTGTTATGGAAGGTGATCCCAAAAAAGGGATTACATGAAAAATTAATTTCTTTCAGTCCATTTGTTCTGTGGAGAGCTTCACCAATTTATTTCCCTTGCCATTTATCTTCAGAGTTCTCTGAAGTGACTGCAGTTCCTTTTGAGTTACATATTCTCTGAGACTCTAACGTGGTTTTGTTTTTAGACCCACCATTATCTGGATGAAGACTGAGCTGTTCAGCTATTTAACCAACTGTTATCCTTCAAAATTAGATTCTTAAAAATGTCTAGGTACAGTCTCAGGAATGGTAATGAGCATTTAAAATTCTGCTCCACAGAATCTTACTCCGTGTGGTCATTTGATGTTATTATCAGAGGAAGTTGGTATGGAAGTCCAAGCAGTACTTTGGTCTATTGCAATATAATTTACCATGCTTCACAGATGTCCTCATACAAACTGCCCATCTGTCAAGGTTTACATTTACAGAGTCAAAGAGATTTCACTGTGGATTCCTGTCTTACTCCCAAGCAGTCATTCTGTGTTGGTGTCCTTTTCTTTTTATTGCTTGGTTTATCATCAGAAATAATTTTTAAAAAAATCAATCTGAATAATTTCTGCAGGAGATTTTCAGTCTTCTTTTTTCTCATCTTAGAATTTCTGTAGCTTTCTTCTGTTTCTCCCTTGAAGTCTCAAAACAACACCTTTTGCCTTTTCCCACCTTTTCTATCACAGAACAGACATACAGTAGAAGAGGGAAATGTTGGTATTGCCTAGGAGAAGGGCAGGTGTTAGTAACTGTTTCAGTCTGTTGTTTTGCTTTAGTTCTCATGCAATTGAAAGCATCTGCATCATCTTTCTTGAATTTCATATTCTGATTAGATTCTACCTTCTATTTTTATTTTTCCTTAACTTCAAAGAAATATTGTACCTGAAAGTTTTCCACAGTCTTCCTTCTCAAGATAATTTTGTCACATTCTCTTTACAGCATTAGGACCTCAGTAGCTGCTTTCCATATTGTTAGTTCCTGCGTGTCATGACCTGTAACAAAGAAGCTGGTTTGTCCAACAGCTCTTCAGTATTACAGAATTATTTCTGATGACTCTTATTCTGATTATGGTTACAAAATTATTCCTGATGACTCACTCCAACAAGAAATGGTCTTAGCCACTGATGATGATGGTATCCTGGGGCAATGGGGCTCAGGTCAGACAGCCTCCTCCAGTACTCAGGATGCTGATCAAAAATGAGGATTTTACCAGAGGACAAAATCAAAGGACAGTCAAGCTTAAGTTGCTTGTACTGCTGGCACTGAAGAAATGCTTCAGAAAAATATAATTTGACCATGTAAGCCAAGGCAGTGCCAGCATATCAGCCTGCAGGCAGTGTGTCTGCATGAAGATCAAAGGGTTCCATGGCTGGGGTGACAGCCCACGGGCAGCAGCTCAGGGCCCAGGAAGGGCTGGTGGTGTTTGAACAGCAGGTGAATGTGGTAACACGAGAGAGCAGCTTCTCTTTGGCCTACCTGAACTAACAACATCTTTGAATTAAATGGGCCCATCTCTCACAGTCATTCAGGACTGCACTGCCCAGGGATGACAGTTGACAGCTTGTTCTCTGCCTGCTGCTCTTTGGATGGGTCTTTCTTCGGCCCCTTACTGGTGTTCTGGCTCCATACAGAGCCCTCAGGTCTGGAGGTCATGGACATCTGCCTGCTGACTTACTGTCTTTTCTTCTGTCACATTCCTTCTAGGTCAAGGTGATTTTGATTTAGCTGATGCCCTTGATCACCCTGGTATGTACATTTTCTATCCTTATTTTACTATGGCATTTACACCCAATAATAAATCTTAAGTCTTTTTCCTTGAGGAATAGAATATGAAGTGGTTACTACTTAAGTTAAAGATACACAGAACTGGAAAATGCTGGATTTCAATGTTTCTATCATGAAATGAAAATTTTCTTAAAAACAAACAAACAAAAAATAGCTTTGGAAACATATCCCTTCATTTTTGGCTTCTGCTGTGATACGTAAAGATTTATTGAAAGCAGCTCTCTACATTTGCAGATACCTGCTTTTGTTAAGTTGAAGCTGTTATTGTTTATTGGCATGTCATTGTGTCCAACAGATGACATAATTACCAGGAAGCCTACAGTGATCAGAAGACCGACAAGACCTGTGTTCAGTGAGTAATAAATAATGGGTCATAAAACTGATTTTGTATATGTGAGAAACTTTCAAATGAGGTTCTTTATCATATTTGCTCCTGTGCTTTAGCTGAGATAATGTGTGAATAATGGCTGTCTTCTTTATGTAAAATAAGTGCTCTTTTGACAATTACCAATTACATGTCTTTAGTGATTCCAGTAAGGCATTAGAGCATGGCTGGCCACTGATGCTATTTTATTTCCTGAAGACCTTCTTCATACTTTTCCAGATTGTTCTGAACTCCCTGGGGAGTATAACAACGGGTAACTTGCTAAAAATGGCTAACTGTTCCTCTACTTTTTTTCCCCTATTATTTTTACTTTTTGTATATTTATTCATGATGCCTGATAACAGAGTTGGAAAAGATCCAGAACCAAGTTGGGGGTATTCTTTCTTCTCACCGTGTATTTGACTCATATTACCTAGTCTTGATTGTTACAACCACCTGTGCCAGAAAGGAGAAAAGGTTCTGAACAGTGGAGAGCTGCAGTCCTGAGAATGCCAAACAATGAATTCCAATGAACACTTGTAAATGTTGAAAAAACCCAGATTCCAAACAAGAACAAAATTGCATTTGTGATGGAACAATTTATGACAACACAGAGTTTTTTTCACCTAAACTACACTGCAATAAATTTCTGTCTATCAAACAAAATGCTTTAATTGGAAAATGCTGGATAACATTAGCCCACACAACAACTTTAGGTCTTTTTCTGGACAAACTTTGCAATAAGACTTTAGGTGCATGAAAGTAGTTACATTTTCCATGCAATTCTCTGGCTCCCTCTTTGAACAAACAGGGGCAGTATTTCATGAAAGTGGTAGCTATTATATACTTTAATGTCTGCATTCTTCCTTCCAGCTTCATTTGGCAAACAAAATTTGTATCTGGCCTAGATTAGAAGTGTTTGTCTATTTTAAAATATTGCACTAAATGTGGATTTGTTCCCATCCTAATGTAAACATTTCAAGTAAGTTATTTGAATTGTGCCGTAAAATACTTTATCCTTGGTCATGTTTAAAGGTAGCTTAGGGATGCCAATATCAATATTGAAGCTGCCTCAGTCAGGTTAAAGGAATTTTTATTTTTAGGGACTCCTAAATCTGTTAGAGATATGAACATTAAATGAATTATCTGCCCTAACCAAATCCACTTCGCTAATTTTTGGGCAGGAAGAACTCCATGTTTTCCAGATGATTTCAGAGTCTCTCTCAGCACTACAGAGGACTGCAGAGAGTTTAAAAAAAGAAATTAAAACTTATTAAAAAAACCCAAGCCCACAGTGTTACAAATCGATTATTGGATTTGGAAATCATGAGCACAAAGATGTGTGTGCTTAGGTGGTCTGGTGAGCATCGTGTGCAGCATGAGACAAAGCTTGCCAGCTACTGAGCTCTTATCCTGTCTCTGTGCTTCTTCTTGATCCAAAATGACAAGTAGAATCCACAGATCTTTTATATCCTTTAGGAGTAATCAGGTATTATAGAGAGATCCTTTATTATAGGTCATAGTATTTCTCACTCCAGTGTCTCTGAAGCCTTGGTCAGGTTGCTGCCCACTCTCTTTTTTTTCTCTTGTTTGGAGTACACAGACTATGTGCACAGACTTATTTTCTGGGTGGACAATCAGGAAAAGTAGTGATATACTGCAGCCTTTGGTGTTAGAATGCCTTTCTGCTTTTCCTCTGCTGACAAGTCATCTGTGCTGTCATCAGAGCACAGGCCTGCTGGTTTTGACAGAAACAACACATTCGTCAGTTTTACTGCTGGGAACAGTGACCTTTATTGTCTGTTCTTCTAACATGTTGCTGTTTTTCTGGTCCCTACAGACACATGCATTTCCATTTTTATTAAATTCATATCAACCTTAGCATTTCTGCAACAAATCTCTGCATGAACCCTCCAGAGTGGAACTTGCATCTTACCTGAATTCTCCATCCCAATAATAAACTGAATCCAGTTTTCAATTTATTGCTTCTTACAGTGTTAGCATTTGACAGGTAAAGGTATTTTTGAAATGCAACTCTCTGCTGGGCAGACACAGGGAGGTTCAACACCTGACAAGAACAAACCAAGTCATGTATTATGAATTTGATTATTTTCCTGCCAGATTTCCTGGTGACATCAAAACATTTCTGAGTTGTTACCCAAATGAGACTAGATACTGTGCAAAATCAGCTTCCCACTCCTCCTGGATATAAAGAACAGAAGAAAACAGACTTCTGCATGGTGATTTTCTTGTGTTTTGGGAATTCTGACACATCTGTAATTAAAAAAGAAATGTTTGAGAGTCTATCTAATTGTCTGTGGCAAGAAGCACTGTTACCAAATTTAGATAGGTTTTGCTGTCCCTTTTCTTCTGATTCACTGTATCACTCCACATTTAAAAGCATCGAGAAAGGGATTCTTGGAGTTATGATATCCATCTAATATATTTCTTTCAGAACTCACCATCATTCCATATACACCTTAAAATACCACCCACATACTCATATCCACGCCTGCATGTTAGAGACAAAGTTCCTCTTTATGCATCTGCAGCTCATGGAAAAATTTTTACTGGATGGAAAGATTCCATCCCAGGTAGAGCGGGACACGTGTACAGTGCAGGGCAATGGTCACAGCTTGTTGATTTACTGGGTAACATTCACATACAGACATTTAATTCTACCTAAAAACCTTTATAGCTCAGGCAAAGAAAAGCAGACTGTCTCCCAACCTCAGACAGGCACATATGATTGCCTGAAGCAAGGGGTCACCATGACCCTTACATAGATTAGGCGATTCAATCTCTCCCCAAGTAGGTTTATTGCTCCCTAGTGTTTGTTCTTGAAATGGGTGTTCAGTTTTTGCAGTTCAATAAATTACACTTAAGCCAAACATACATAAACCAATTTTAACCACAGACATAAAGGTTAATAATTAAGTGTAGTTAAAAAATGGATACAGTTACATATTTTAATATAGCTAATTTTATTTTTGTACTTGCAGGTATATTAAAGAGGTATTGATCTTGATTCAACTGTAAGATTTATTTTGACATCATTTAAATCAGGAAAAAACCTTAATATTTTGAATAGAAAATACTGTACTATTTGTCAATTAGTGTGTGGGGAAATATTGGATTCTATTAGAAATATTCTATTTTCAAGGAAAGTGTGATAAGCTATTTGAATTTGTGGGACTGACCTGAAAAAGGTCAGTCAAACATTCAGTTGTACACATTCTAATGAAAATAACATTTCATTTCTCTCAAGAATTGTGTGTAACTCAATTTTCTACATCTTCCTCCAATTCATTTTTAGACAATGATCTACACTTAGGAGATGCTCTTGGTGGGGGTGAGTACTCTCTTGTTTCCTTGACTATAAGGGGATTTTTTTCTTTCATAGTCTCTTTCTGAATTCTGCTTAATTTGTAAAAAGAGATTTCAATACTGCAGGAGGTGCTATGGTCATGAGAGTCATTACAACTCATGTACATGCAGCCCTTCTGCCTGAGGCTGTCATGCAGAGTGTCACCAGCTACCTTTGAGAGCTTCCAGCTGCCCTTCCTTGCATGAGCTGAAGTTAGCTGGGGCTCACTGTGCCATGGCAGACCACCCCAGGATGGATGGGGAGAGCAAGCATGGCCCATTCAGTTGTGGTGGCTCAGGGTGGAGTCCTCTGACAGAAGCTTGAAGAAGATGATGGCTGTAGTTTCGTCAGCTGCCAAAAATAAGCCTGCCTAAGAACTAGGAATAAGAGGTAACACTGGATGGAGAGGTTTGAGCTTCTTGTAGCTCTGCTGATGGCAAATTAGAAATTCAGGAAGGAATGTTTCAGAGATAAGCACTGGTGATACAGCTGAATTTTGAAGCAGTCAAGCTGTTGTAACATGCTGTTAGCTTCCAGATGTTCCCATAACACCCAGATCTGACCTAGGAAGTATTCAGAGTACCGTACTGAGCTGTGCAGATATATGAAATCCTTGCGGTTGGGAATTTGTACACCAAATTTTATTTAGCGTGTTTAGAGATATACCAAGGATGTGAAGTACTCTAGAAAGGTTCCTGAATACTGAAGTTACCCAAAATGCAATTAGTATTGAAGCAAAGCCTAAAATTCCACTTTAATCACAGCCACACAAAAGATCAATTACTTCTCAGCCAATTGCACAGAACCTCTGAACCAGCTGCAGAGATCTGGTTTACTTACATTTCAGTCTTAGAGAATGAAATCTTTTATATTGTTTTTTTTCCCATTTCCGTGTTCCCCTGTGGTACTTCATGCCTTTGTTTGAATGACATGTTAGTCCACACTTTACAATGCTGATAATAACTCCCATGTTTATGTTGTCATTTATTCCTCCCTGTACTAATTGTTCCATTCCTGCACGTTTTTATGAGTACTGTTACAAGATGATAGGCTAAATATATTGAGTAAATAATTAATTAATAGCTTAAGTATCTTCATTAACCAAATCTTTTCATTCCAAGGATGGCAAATTGTGTTGGGTTTTATTTATTTCTTCCATTTTCAGTTCAGGTTCTTAATAGATCTTCAGACATTGTATAATGAGGTTAAAGTTATGTCTCTCATTACCAGTATTTCTGAAGACATTATTTTTTCACCAGATATGCCATACAATATGTCTTCTTATGCTTAGAGAAGACTAAGTGCAGCATCACAATAGAAATGAAAAATGGGATTGGGGGTTTTCTGCTTTTGTGCCACAGTGAGTCTTAGTTCATTACACAGAGAGTTGGAACAGATCAAGTCCTTCCTCTACTGAATATAATTAACTGGGCAAAGTCTGATTCAGCAAAGCTTTACGATTCTACCTAAAATCCATTGACTGTAGGCTAAACTCACTTGAAGTTAAGCATATACCTAAATAATTTTCTGGATCAGAACCTAAATGATGCTCAGAAACAGAAGCATTGTATTTAGCAGCTAGGCAAGAAGAAAACAAAGCAAAAGGGCATCTGGCATGTTTGGAAGGTGACAGATATAAGGAGGGAAATTGCTATTTATTTCTGTGACCTAATTTTGATTTGTGTCGAGCTAAATTCACTGCCTGACTATGAGAAGCATTAAATGTGTAATCGAATTGGTTGAAAAAAGGATGGCAAGAGAGGACCTACTCTATACATGCAGAGCAGCAGGCCTAGACATTAAATTTGGCAGGTTTTGACCTGAGTGAGCTTTTGATACTCCCGCATTGTATATGCAGTTTGGAAACTGCTTTTATTCATCAGATCTCCTGCTCTATCCAATGCATTTCTTTCTAATCCTTTGGAAAAAATTAAGGCTAAATGCTAGCACAAAGTCCTAAACAACAGCAAAGCCGAAGTCTGAGTTCATTTTGCACAAGAGCAGAAAATTCATTGTGCATCAGATAAATTCAGCATCTGTTAGAAACTAATCTGCAGGCCTTATTAATACCTGCTGATGGCAGTGACATAACCTATTGCCTCCTGCCCATCCTAGAACACCAGCTTCTCTGTTGGCTCTGAGTAACTGCGCCACTGACACCCACAGTGACACATTGTGCCTCCCAGCTGTCAGCTTTAAACAATGCTAGCACTTGCCAGAAATACATGAAATATTTTCCTTCAATGTTTTTGTGAATTCTTCTCTTCTTTTGAAAATATTCCCTGTTCACTTCCAAGTCAGTTTTTCTAGCGAGATATTTGTTGATATAGTGCTTAAGTCTTTTTAACTACTGAGAAGGTCCTTTTATTAATTCATGGGAGGACAAATTAGAAATAGGTATAAAATGTCAAATTATCCTACTCTTTATTTACTGTTCCCAGTTTTGCCTGTTCAACCATCTAACAATATTAATTATCAATAGGTGACATCTCAAGAAAACCTTTATACCCACCTCTTCCACCGCGCCCGGGAAGTTATGGTAATTCTGGTAAGACTATTTGTTCTTAAGAAAATGTAGGGCTGTGAGCTGTTCAGAGCAGACATTTTGAATATTTTAATCTCTTATTTCTCTAGTAATAGCTTATATCATCCTTTCCCTACATCTTCCTTTTGTAGTCACTGTTTCTGACGCAGTGTTTGGAATACTTCTTTCTGAGTTTTAGTGTTGGTAAAGTTTTTCTGCCTGCTCAAAATGTGGGACACTGCGTCCTAAGTGGCACGAGACTAACATTTAATCTTGTTTGTGTTTTCGTTTTGGATGTGTATACACCAAACTATGCGAAGGTTCAAATTTGACATCTAGCCACAGGGCAGGGATAAACCATTGTTCAAATCCATTTGAGATGTGCATCTGAGATGGCCCTGGGGCATACAGCAGATGGGGCTGGGCAGCCTGTATTGCTTTTGAGTTTGGTTCCAGACACTCGTTTAAATAAAGTAAATGTGGCATATCTATTCTGGCTTTCACCCTGTACCTGTACTTACTTTGGGTGTGGCTGTAGTGGTGAGCCATGGACAGGTCCTTCTGGAGTCCTTCCTGGAAAGGACCCACTGAGTCTCTGCTTCAGGGATCACTGGGACTCAAGATGTCCATGTTATAGAAGGATTTGTGTTACTGAGAGCCCAAGCCCACATATCTCACAAGTGCCCAAAACAGACACAGAATATGTAGACACCAACAGTGTCAGTACTTCAGCTTTCAGGTGAATTTTGGTAGGTGACCATTCGGAGCAAGACATGTGACCCACCCACCATGTTGAAGCTGGATTTCAAAGCTCCCTCACCTCTCCCTAGAACACTACAAGAGGAGTGGACAAGGGAGCTGAAGGGGTTACCATTATTATAGATAATTTTGCAGCTGGAATCTTTATCTTGCAGGAGGTTTTGATGACTCAGATCTCCTCGATGGAAAGCCTTTACCACCAGTTATAACAGGTAACATTCGCCAATTTCCCTTGCAACGTCTTCCTAACACCTGTAAATTGGAGCTGGCTGGTTTTGCTTAGCGGTAATCTGTTTGTCTCTGAAGGTATAGGACCAGACTCTGCTATTTTTATATAGGTTAGTTATCCTTCATGAAAAAATATGGTTTTGAGCCTGAACCTAGAACTTGAAACGTATTCCAAAACATTTTGTAGCATTCTGGCATATGCCAGAAGCCTGCAGGTTTTATCCCTTTGAATTCAGCAAGCAAAGTCCCAAAGCAAGGGGCTTGCTGAAGTAGATGGACCAAGGCTAAGATCTTGATGAAAACTACTGATGAATGATCTGATTGTCTGGCAGTAGAGAAAAGATAGAGTATACTGGCCTCCCTGTGAAATCAGCTTGATGTAGACTGTTACATATGTGATCCTTCTATTAGATGATAACATTTTTCCCCAAAAATGAAGTGTCAAGAGGATGAACAGTTATTCCTCTGGCTAGCACAGCTGTCAGTGAGGAGTGGAAGGGGAGCTCCTCTCTTGCAGTCCTGTTGGGCCACCCCTTTTGCCCTTTGTAGGTCACACTTTGCTGGGTAAAGACTTAGTTCTCAAAACAAGATGACAAACGTTTCTTTGATGAAACTTCACCCTCTATTCCAGGAGAAGAGGAGCATCATTTCAATCATGGAGGGAACACAGGTATGGTAACTAATTTACATTATTCTACAATTTATTTCTGACCTTCACAAAATATTAAAACAATGTTAGCCTTATAAAAGTATCATGTATACTAAATTAGGCTTTAAGGCACCATTTTCACATCAGCTGTAATGTAACACAATTTCTGTTCATCTGCTTGATTCTATTGTTTCATGAAACTATTTTCATAATTTGGGAAAAGCACACTTTAGTAGACAATATGTGTAAGACAAACCATTCAAGCGCCTCTGAAAAAAAACCCTTCTCTTTCTTTTTCCACAGATTCAGGATTAATAGCTGGAGTTACATCTCCTGTAATTTCTGCTTTTGTAATACTGGTTGTTGGATCAATAGCAGCCTACTCCGCTTACAAGAATAAGAAACTTTGTTTCAAACCACGTGGTAAGGCCCAAACAATTTTCCACTGATTTAGTGCTAAAGTAGATGGGAATTTGACAAACAATTGTCCCTGCCACCACAGAGGTGCCTGACTGTTGTGGCTGTGTGTGTGGAAACCAGCCTGGGTGGCCCAGATCAGCCTCAGAAAAGCTGGCAAAGAACACCCACAGTGGAAATACTGAATGTTCAATTTTCATTTTTCAGGAGGGGCTATGGTGTAAATCACTAAAAGAAGAGTTGCTGTCTGATCACAGGCTCCTTTGGTTGGTGACATTCCACATTGCCATTCCGACAGAAGAAAGTCTTCCTCTAACGAA